>CM019747.1:5916450-6062224 GCA_009761775.1 Ficus carica | reverse complement strand
ATCTCACAACCCCGTCACTTTACCCACATCCACCCTTCTGACACGTTTCACTTCTCCTTCCAATCACTCGCCCGTTCCGATTCAAACCTCACAGCCCAATCATCTTACCTCCATCACTTTTAACTTGTCCCCTCTCTGCTTCTCAATGTCTGAAAGAAAACTCCGAAATTGATCTCTCTCTCTCTCTCTCTCTCTCTCTCATTCATGGCAGCAGTGAAACCCTAAGAACAGCCATGTCTCTGCGCAGAGCCTTCCGGTCTAGGAAATTCTCCAAATCCTTCAGGGAGCTGAAGGCGGAGGAGGAAGATCAGGCGAGAGGCGGTCGCCGGCTCGCCGGCTGCGGCTCGGCCGAGTCAGTCGTCGGCGGCGTCGACGGCGATGGCGACAACTCCGGGTCGGCGTCGTCATGGGCTTTCATGCTCCCGGAGCTCCTAGGCGAGATCATGCGGCTAGTGGAGGCCAGCGAGGAGCGGTGGCCCAACCGCCAGAGCGTCGTCGCCTGCGCCTGCGTCTGCAAGCGGTGGAGGGATATTGCCAAGGAGATCGTTCGCTCCCCTTCTCGCGCCGGCAGAATCACCTTCCCTTCTTGCCTCAAACAGGTTTCGCCTTGGCAGTATCAATTGCCATTGTTTAGCTTTACTTTCCCTCTCAATTAAATAAATTTCGCTGTTTTCAGTTTTCTTTCCGCTCTAAATTTGGTCTTTTTCGGATTCGGATTATGTTAAGGAAATCGACTGTCGTTGTCTAGGTGTAATTTTAGTGTGAAATCATAAATTTCCGTTATTTGTAATTTTTTTCCGTAAATTTCGCGTTCTCTGTTTTCTGTTCACTTTAAGTTAGGTCTTTTTTGGGATTAGGAATTTGGATTATGTTTAGGAGATCGTTTAAGATTGTTAAGGTGTAATTTTAGCGTAAAAATGATGAATTTTTGTTATTGGTGATTTTTTCCGTAAATTTGGGACACAAATTTTGATTGGATTATATTTGGATGGCGGAAAATTAAGATGTAGAAAATAGTTTTAAAAAATCTTTTAGAAAAAAAAAAAAAATAGTCTAGGAACTCAATTATAGCTTCTGTTTTAGGAGTGCTTACTCCAAATTCTAAGTTTAATCCTTCCACACTGCTCCTTGAAACGGAGATATTTCAACTTTTCTGAAATTATTTAGAGCTTCTGGATTCTATGTTCAAGTTATTGTCTTTGCAAATTACATGTTTAATTGAAAATTGGCCATCCAAGTAAATGCTTTTTTTTTTTTTTTTTTTTTTTTTTTTTTTAACAAGAAAATTGTCAGTTAAAACCAAATGCATAGGATAATGTTGGTACATGTTGGGAGTTACATGACCAAGCTTTCGCATACGGTACTTATCGGAAACAATAGCAAAACCTATAATGCTACGAACTGTGAAATGTGATTTTACTTGTTATTTGCAGTAAGCATAAAGAACATTTGTCTTTTAAACTGCACATTATGTTATTGATTAATGTTTTTATGCTTAGTACAGCCAGGACCGCGCGATTTACCTCATCAGTGCCTCATAAAACGGAACAAGAAGACTTCCACATTTTTCCTATATCTTGCTCTTACCCCATGTGAGTAAATCCTGATAGATTCAAACTTGTAGAAGATGGAAACGAGAAGAGTAAATGCTGATAGATGATTCAAAGTTTTTTTATTTTTATTTTTTTTCTAGCATTCAAAGTCGTGTAACATGGAAACTGGCTTTCTATCTCTTGTGATCAGAAAAGTAAAATAAAAAACACGAAAAGGAATTCTGGGCTAACTTACTCTTATGCTTGTTCATAATCTATGTTCTCTTTTATTTTTTATAATGATAGTAAAAATAAGTTTTTCTCAAACTCTTGGTCATCTTGACTTGGTCTAAAAGTGAAAAATTCAGACTTGTTATCTGAGTAGCTGAATCTTCTTTTTTGGTCTTACCTAGATTTTTGACTCGTGTGTGTGTGTGTGTGTGTGTGTGTATCCCCGTTCCCCGAAAGTCTTTCTTGTTTGAAGCTGTGACATCCATGGACTTTAGAGACGTGTTTATACTCGGACCTATACATGGATTAAGACAGGTGGCAGAATTATGGATCCTCATGAAAATTTTTAAGAACATGATGTCTTAACTTAAAGTTTGCATACCTCCTTTCTTAGCAACTTGCTTACAAATTTTACCAATAATCATTACAACTAAAAGAATGTAAATTAGTACTTTTGCAGATGTTATAGAAAGCTTTATATGTTATGTTAGAGCTTTGTTATGATTAAAGGGGTTAGATTTTTAATGCGGTATAGGCGTCTTCTGAGTGCCAACTTAGTTGGGATTTCGGGAGATTCTTAAAATGCTAGTTCCTCTCACTTTGCTAAAAAAAAAAAAAGGTTAAAGGGGTTGATACTTGATATTTTGCAATTTGAAAAGGGATTTATATTTTTCTTTAATGACAGTTCTTTTGTAAATGACATCTTTGCATGTATATGTAGGTGTTAAATTTATAGTAGTGTTCTTTTGTTGAGTTAGCAGTTTTTTTTTTTTTAATCTTCTTACTGTATTTTATTTCCCGTTATTTGTTGTTGGTCCTTGACACCTTGGTGATGCAAATGTCGTTGAAATTCTTTCTGATTTAAGCTTCTTTTATTTTCCCCTTGTTCAGCATTCACAGATAAGGGAAAGTTTCTCTTAGCTGCACGGAGGTATAGGCACGGGGCTCATACCGAGTATATAATATCGCTGGACGCTGATGACCTTTCCCAAGGCAGTAATGCTTATGTTGGAAAGTTGAGGTATGACATTCTTATTAAGTGAAGATATCATTGAGGTCTTTGGTAATGAGGAATGATAAATGTGGTTCTTTGTTCTGACTTAAAATTAGTTTGCACTGAGATTGAGACCTGATATCTTACTGAACAATAAATTACCTCAAACTAATTTTATTTGAACTTTGGCATCCACTTGGGGCCATTTGTTCAATAATCCTTAACCAAGTAAGGTCCAATTCTTCTCATGCACAAACAACTGTGTTTGGTTAAGACTAGATTGTATTTTTGTAGACATCAGATTTTTTATGTATCATTTCAGTTCAAAAGGTTCAACAATTTGCAATGCCGTTTCTGGTGTCTTCCTTTTTTCATATACTCGTTTTTGTCGAGCATTTGTGGCTTATATGTGCCTATTCATATATTCACCATTCCTTAGCATGCATATTTTTGGTTGCATTTCTTCAGCTTATAATTTGATCTGTAGACTTGAACAACATAGAGAAGAGTTAGCAAGATTGGGCCGCCCAGGTGGAAATTGAAGAAAATTAGTGTCTTCCTTTGCGGAGACCTCATGCTTACGAGCCATGTGTTGAAATCTTAGAGAATAATAATTGCCTTGTTCAGCAGTCCCAGATGCATGCTAGTTTCATAAAAGAGTTATGTTTTGTTTTATCTTATTAAGTTCAAAAACTTTGCAGCTCGGACTTTCTTGGCACCAAGTTTACAATCTACGATAGCCAGCCACCACACAATGGTGCAAAGCCATCGAGCAGCAGAGCCAGCCGGCGTTTTGCAAGCAAACAAATAAGCCCCCAAGTTCCAGCAGGAAACTTTGAGGTCGGGCATGTCTCCTACAAGTTCAACCTCTTAAAATCAAGAGGTCCAAGAAGGATGGTTTGCTCTTTGAATTGCCCGTGGTCTGGCGAGTCATCTGTCGATAAATCTCTGGACAACTGGAAGATGAAGCAGTCTGAATCCGCTGCTTCTGGCACAGTTTTGAAAAACAAAGCCCCGAGGTGGCATGAGAATTTGCAATGTTGGTGTCTGAATTTCCATGGTCGGGTGACGGTAGCGTCGGTGAAGAACTTTCAACTGGTTGCAACAATGGACCAAAGCCAACCAGGAGGAAAAGGAGATGAGGAATTAGTTCTACTCCAGTTTGGGAAAGTCGGGGACGATACTTTTACCATGGATTACAGACAACCATTATCGGCATTCCAAGCATTTGCCATCTGTCTTACGAGCTTCGGCACAAAACTGGCCTGTGAGTAAATATATATGTTCTCTTCTGTATTGTTAATTTAAAAACCGGTAACTGTGGAGTTCTCCATTTCTGCATCACTAAGGTTGTTTTAATTTCCTACGTTTTGATTGAAGAAGCTTTTATAATGTAAATGTTTGTGTTGTATGATTATGGCCTGTTATATTATATTGCAATTGTTGTAACCTAAAAAAAAAAAAAGGTTTTAGTTCAGGCAAGCACGATATATATTTTTATAATTTATAATTTCTACTTGTAAATTTGGAAACTAATTACCAAGACGTTAATTTAAGGATTGAGCTTAAAGTTAATTTGCTGTATTTTAGTTGTTGATTCTTTTTCTTTATTTTTCCCCCCTCTATATTTCATTATCTATAAGACTCAAGTTGTATTGTAGTTGGTCGTTATAAGATAATTAATAGATAAAGCATCAAATAAAAGAAAACGCGTTTTTGTAGATGAGAAGTTGCTTTCAGAAAACATCAATCAGATCAAGGAAAATAATTTATTAAAAAAAGAAAAAAAGAAAAGATCATGAACAAAATAGTATACACTGTTTTAAGAGGTCAATTCTTGTTGAAGAATTCTTATCCAAGAAATAATGGAACTCAAAAGTTGAATTTTTGCGTTTATATTAGATGTGCTAAATTGATCTATTTGTGGCCCCAAATTGTGGAGGTTTACCAAACGTTGACGAAGTTGAATGGTCAACACACGAGTTGACGAAAATTTGGATGTAGTGATTAGACGGCACAAATTATGTAATGTTTGATTCGTGTAATTTCACACTTGATTTGATTTTATTGGATATAAGGTTTGAACCTTTTACAATAAGTTGAAATATCTATATAAAAAGGAAAATTTTTTTTTTTACTGTTTTCGTCCAAAACGTGGGGGTGTGTTTTTTTGGCTTTTGTGCAGCTGACACATGGGGGAGGAGAGGGAGTACTTTTGTTGAGATTTGTTTTGACATGCGGAAGGGGGAAGGTGAGTGGGATGTAGTGTTTTTTTTTTTTGGGATTTTTTTTTCTTTTGTTCGAGGGGAAGGGAGGGGGAGGGGGAGAGAGAGAGAGAAGAGAAATAGAGTGTATGAAGTGAGAGAGAGAAGATAAAAAAAAAAATTCTTAGGGCCGTTTGGGGGGATTATGAAAATGTTGTTTTAAAGGTTGTGTTAAAAATGTATGTTTGGTTGTGCAAAAAAAAAAAAAAAAAGTATGTTTGGGGGAAAATTTTTTAAAAAAGTTATGTGACATAGAAAATATTGTAAAAATTTAAAATGTGTTAGGAAAAAATAATGTAAAATAGATATTGTCTTGATCATCTCGTCGATACGAGTATTTTGATATAAAAATCATCTCATTTCGATTTAAAATGAGAAAATTATGGATTTTTAAAATTTGAATTTCTTAAAAATAAAATAGAAAGAAAGTTTGATTAAAAGTTGTGTTTTAAATCCAAATGGTATTTAATAATCTGGAGATCGCTCCAACCACGCCCTTCTTCTCCCTTTTCTTATATCTATCTATCTCGCATTTCAAAAACACTCCTTTTCGTTTTGTAACCTTTTTCTCTTTTCTTTCTTCATCCCTCACGTTGATTTAAAAAAAAATACTTTTCATTAAATATTGTCTTCAAACAAAAATTTTTTTTCTATTTTTTCATTTTAGTCATTTATTGTGTGTGTGGTCTATTCTTTAACATTTTAGTCCTTTGATCTTTTTGTTTTTTTTCATGCCTTCTTTTTTCATCTTATTTTGTTGGTTTTTTTTTTTTTTTTTTTTTTTTTTGTCTCTTTTTTCTTATATATTTTTTCTAATTTAGATAAGTTTTTTCAAATAAGTCCAATATGTGCAATGCACATGCTTTTAAACTAGATATACATATATATCTAATTTCATTTTTCGTTTATCTGTAACAAGTAGAGAGTGAAGACAACCAACTCAAATGTACTAATGTTCCTTCCTTGCGATGATATAAAAGCCATCCATTGCACGTCCTAACCAAGACCAGATAGAACTTGCATAGGTTCATGCAGACATAAGCTCAGAATCTCCTAGTGTACTTGCCAGGATCTACACCACGATTTTGAATCAGTCGAGAGATAGAAATAACAGATTCATTCACTCTCTATCGATAACCAAAACTAATCTGGTGTATCATAACAGATTTTCCCTTTTTGTTGATTCTTACGGATCGGATCAAAAACAATTCTTGAACGAGGCATTCAACTCCAGATATGAATGGCAAAATATATATATATATATATATATATTGATTCTACGTCCTATTTTGTTCAAAGAAAATGAATCTTGTCATAGAACGATCTGAAGTTTTATATATATATTTTTTATTTCGTTATAGTTAAATCCGGCTATTACCAAAAATAAGAAAAGAAAACAGGCTATTAGAACAAATCTATATATATATAATTTTAAGCCTCAGTTGAATCGTTTTGCATAAAGAATATGCTAGACTGTCTTCCTATAACAGAGTTTGTGATTAAGCGACATCTCTTGATCAACGGATTACAAGTTTGTCAAAATTCAAACAGAAAATCAAAATGCTAACACGATTTGTGATCCGATATTAAGCAAATTCAACAAAAGATTTGAGGAATCAAATGCAAATCATGAACATGATCACTGATCACTCTGAGTTTCTTACAATATCTTATCATCGGCACTGATATCACCATCTATAACGGCATGCCTGGTCAAAACGATTTCCTTTACAAGATTCCTGTACGTGAAAGGCCTAACTGCTGCTCTAAGAAACAGTTCAGGTGGGATTTTGCTCTTCTTAATCCTCCTCCGCCATGGACCGATCCCCGCAATCTTCCACTCCTTGGGACTCACTTTCGCCCGTTTCCCCCTCAGCTGAGTTTCATCTCCATCCTCCTCATTATTTGCTCTTCTTCCCTTCTCATTTTCCCTCTCCATTTCCCTCATTTGCTGTTTATAATGCTCGGTAGTCACTTCCACACTCCTTTTCACTAGCTTCTCCATTGCTTCTGAGCTATTCACCGCCTTTTCAAACTCCTCCTCCCAATGATCCTCGTCTTCTTCCTCGTTTTCATTACCATAGTCCTCTTCTTCACCATCATCCTCTTCTTCATCCTCATCTCCACCACCTTCCATATCCAAAACCACATCATCATCATCATCATCATCTTCGTCCTCGATCCAATCCACAATCTCCTTCTCACCTGAATCGCCCCTTGGTCCATCATCCTCATCCTGGGCATCGCAGCCCAACTCCAACTCCTCCAACTTCGCCTTCCACTCCCTAGTATACGGATGCAACAAATGCACCGGATGATTCTTCAACAAAAACCCCAAACACTTCGACTTCTTCTCATCACTCAACTTCTCATAGCCTTTCACCACATCATCCACAAACGCCTTAGGACTCACCTTCACAATCCTACACAACCCACCGAAATACGTCACCAATTCAACACCGCCGTCATCGTTCTCCAGCTCGAAAAGATAATTCCGCTCCGTTTTCGGATCGAGAAACGGCATCAACGCCTTGAAAAAGTTGTCCTGAGGCTCAAACCGACATTGATAAACCGGCTTCTTGACATAGATAATGTCAGGCCTCATCCAAGCTGCACATTTTGTTATCAAAGACCTTGTCATATTCCCAAGCCTGCCCATCAAATTCCACTTATCCAACCTCTGATTTCCGGCTTCGAGCACAACCTCACACACCAATGTCCATTGCTCCCACGGCAACTCCGAAACCCGCCATCTCGGGTGCCTCACAAACACCCAAAAGTACCTAAATTTAGTCCTATCCATCTCCTCCAGCCTCTTCCCAAACTTGTGCCCCAATTCAAATTGCTCAATCCTCTCCCACTCCTCGTGATCGCGGACCTCGCTGATCATCGCGACACGCTCGTCCGAGAATCGCCCGCGAACCGGGTCGCCAACGACGACGCCGCGCCACGAGTAGGGCCCGAATTCGCCGTACTTGTACCAGTCATAAGGGTGGCGGAGGTTGGGGTCGTCCTTGGACATGAAGCGGACCATCCGGTCGTAGCCGAGGCCGATTTCCTGGAGCTCGTCCTCAGTGAAATTGTCCGGGTAGTTCCCGTGAGGGTTCTTGAGGCGGTAGAAGAAGGACTCGGCGAGCTTCTTGCTCTTGCGGCGGGCTTTGCGCCGGATTTCTCGACGGAGCTCGGCGCCGCCCTCGATCCGGCCACCGGCCTTCTTCTTGCTCTTGCCGGCGAAGGAGCGGACGTCGCGGCGGTGGGGATGGGGTTGGGGAGGAAATGGGGTTTGGGACAGGGAAGTTATTGGGAGGAGGAGAGGGGGTTTTGAAGGTTTGAAAATGGCGGTTTTGAGGAGAGGGTTTGAGAAAGGGGAGAGAGATGGGTGGTGGTGGAGGAGAGAGAAAGGAGGGTTTAGGGTTTTAGAGAGAGAGAGGTCTTGTATCAGCATACTGACTTTGCTCTACGAGTTCCGTGAAAGAGAAGGGAGGGAATAGATAGAGCGATGATATTCTTGTTAAGGATTGAGAGGTAAAGGTAAATATATATATATATATATATATTTTTTTTAACAAGTTTTTTTAACTATTGGTGGAAGTTTAAAAAATAAGTGAAAAGGTTTTTTATTTTTTAATAATCCATCAATTTTTTATATGGTTAATGATTGATGATATAACATTGTTAATTTAATAAATCAGTGATTGATTGAAACAGATCATTAATTAATCATAACGTAAAATTTATAATGTGAGATAACTTTTAATCATATATCAGAATATTAAAAATTAATTTAGTGATTAAAATAACAATATTTATTTATAAGATAAAAGTATAATTTCTAATTTTTCTAATTGATATTAAAATTTTGAATCTCACATGTTCATTTTTAGGGTTTTATTACCCTAAAGCTTTTAATTGATTGTAAGATGGATTATTCTATCATCGAATTAGAGAGCAACATATAGCATTCACATGTGTGATATATATATATATATATATTAAACTGGAGGATATATAAATTCAAACTCTACGTACTTCCAATCAATTATTTCAAAATTTCATTAAAAAAATCACTTTTTCAAATATATTTAATTAGAACACAAAATTAAAAACAGAAAGGAGGAGACATGGGACAAAGAACTTGTGAATGAGAGAGTTGGACGAAACGGATCGAGGAATGAAGGGGGCTACTAGTGCCGTGGAAATGGGTGCAAAAGGGCTAGCTAGGCACAACAGATTTGCTCGGGGTGGGTTGTGGTCAAGGACGGAATCATCCATGATCGAGTGGGGATTTCTATCCCTTTTAACTTTTTTTTTTCTTTTTTTCAATTTTAACTTTAAAAACATTAGATTTACCTCATTTTATTATATAAAAAATTAATTATCGTTATATATGTGTCCAAATTATGTTTATTTTTTAATATATATCCAACTAAAATAATAAGCTGACTCCACCATTAAATGTATTTAAGGTTAAGGATGCTTGGTTACCATCACGGGAAAAACGATGCTGGGTCAAAAAAAAAAACAAAAACAAAAACAAAACTGATATATTTGTGGTATGAAAATAGACAGAGTGATCAAAACTGTGTATTTCAAGAATGTCAAGGTAGTTAGACCTCTTAACATTAATGTTTGGGTGTCAAAGTGAGATAAGTAGAAATCCTCAAACAAAAATCAGCCTTCATTTTATTAACTTTATTTAATCAGTGACATTTCTAATTTTAAAACAAATAATTACTTATCGACTTGATAAATTCACAAAGGAGAATTTCATGATAAAGCATTCAAAAATAAAAAATAAAAAACCGTATCGATAGACACAATTTTGAACAGTTTATCACATCCTAATCATTACATGTAATAATTTATTATAATGATAAACAATTGTGTCATACAAGTAAGGATATGTCACATACTCTACGATACAATTTCTCCACTAATGATTTTTGTTGATAAATTATAGCCTAAGGAATGGGAAGTCTTGCTATAAAAATAAGAAAAATTAAGTAAATAGACAAATTTTAAAATACTTATTTAAATAGATGACTAATTCTTTTTTATTTAGAAAAATAACTGTTAATCAATATTTAATCATAATAAATTATATTAATATTAATCAATCATTGATTAACTAAAATCAATCAGTTATTGATTGATTGATATTTAAAAAAAAAGATGGTCATTTTGTTAATTTTATAAAATTTCAACGGTCTGTTAAGAAACTAGTTAAAAAACGCCAATTACCCACATCCCATAAAAATATTTGACCGATGGATTTGTTTAATCCAGCATCAAAGGTAGCTTCAGTGTTATTAGAAAAACACAAGATAAAACTTTTATGCGACTAAAAAAAAAAAAAAAACACTCCCAAAAAACACACGATAAACTCTAGTAATTACATAGGAGATTCTTATCAATTACATTTATCCCCATTAGTACAACACTGAGTTAACTTTTTGCCACAGTAAATAAATTACTATAAAAATTTACTCTCTTTTTCCTCTCACTCACCGGAGTGGACAACCATCTGTGCAATCCCTTGCTTCGCTCTTCAAACTTTTCTCTTCATCTATCTCCACTTGCACATATTTTGAGCTTAGGTTTTGTTTTTAGCTCACTTCAATTTCTTCGAATTTGTATCAGAGATCAATTCCAGAGGTTTTTGGCAGTAATTTCTCCGCAAGAAAATCGGTATTCGGAAGTAGTAGGACTACGTACACAAAGTCGTCCATTTTTACTTTTAGAATTCCATGAAGAATCTATTAAAGCACTACTCTTTTATGAACATCAGAATCCGTTCTACTAGTATAATTCAGCACCTAGTTCCCTTCTGGCTGATCCTGCAATGCACGAATGAGGCATGTTCAAATGAGTTTCAAAAAGCTCGCAAAGCATATTCTTATATCGTGCTAGCCATGAAAATGGTCACCTGTAGCTCGGCTGACTTTGCCAAGGATTCGGCATGTGAATTACTCGTATGTAATTCGCAAGTTGTTGACGTATCATTCAGATGGACACCAGAACCCTTCTCTAAAATTGTTTCACCATTATCACCATCCAAAGAACTGGGTTCACCCTGCATCACCAGCTAAAGCAGGTTAGCAATAATTTTGAGTATTGAAATGTACGCATTCAAGAAATAGTTACCTGCAAATTTTCCAACTTTGCAAAGGATTGACCATGAGATTCACCGCTCATCACAATTGATGGAAACCGATTAAAATCCCAACCAAGAACCTGGCAGATAACTTTCCCATACGCCCTATGAGCCAGCTTTTTCTTCGTCTTTGATATTGAAGTTGAATGTTGCACCAGCGCGACACAACCCATATACCTCTTCCACACCTTCCCCATCCCACCACAAACCAGACAACAAAACTCCCCTCCGTCAAAATTCTTGACGTAAAATTCTCTCAAATTTTTATCCTCCTTAAATAATTTCGAAAAGAAATTGAACTCTTTAGAATTATTGGATGCATCTGTGTTCTCATCTTCATCGTTGTATTCATCACTATACTCAGATGCATCTTCATCGTCATCCTCATCCTCACCTTCATCATCGTTTGAACTAGAGTTGTTTTTCAAAAAATCTAGGCAAGCTTTAACAGCCTTATGTCGCAACTGGACCACATCAAACTTGGCTAGTTCTTCAGCTGAAAGTGAACTCAATCCAGAAGCTGAGAAAGACGTGAAAGGAGGCCATTCTGATACTGCTGACGGAGAATTCTCCACGGGCTTTGCACGTGGCCATTCGGAACCAGAGACCAGTGGTTGGTTAAGTCCCTGCATCACCTTTTAAATTTTAGGCCTTGGTATGTCTAAAAGTATTACACCAAACGATCGAGAATCAAATTTCACTTATAAGTGATGCAGCATAAAATTTAGAAATTGGGAAGGAGCCTTTTTTTTTTTTCTGAGTAAAAAGAAAAAAAGAAATCATATAAATGTTGTGTGCCTTAAATAAAGGTACAGTATGTTCTCTTGTAATAATATCTGTTAAGGAAAAGTGGGGCAAAAACAAAAAAAAAAAAAACAAAAACAAAAACAAACAGGGAATTAACACAAGGAACATGCCATATATATATATATAAAACATCTGACTATGTTTGCCTCAAAAATAACTAATAATGAGAAAGCATTAATTTACTGGTTTTTTTTCTTTAGCCAGTAGCGGAAATATTCAGTAAACATTAGAATAATTTTCTGGACTATTCGTAGGCCAACTTAGGATTGCAAAAATTATATCATCTTTGTGATAAATCAAAATTTTTCTAGGTTTCCCCTGCACCATCAACTAAATCCCGCTTATAAGAGATTAGCAATGACTTCAAAGATATACACATGCAGATACAAGAAACAGTTACCTGTGAGTTTCCCAACTTTGACAAAGTTTGACCAAGAGATTCACCTATTGAAATAATTGATGGGAATATATTAAAATCCCAACCGAGAATCTGACAAATAGCTTGCCCATAAGCCCTATGAGCCAGCTTCTTGTTCGTTGTTGATGTCGCAATTGAATGTTGCACAAGTGCAACACAACCTCTAAAGCTCTTAGGTAGCATCTCCTCAATCCCACCACAAACTAGACAACAAAAATCCCCATCTTCGTAATTTTTCACGTAAAAATCCCTCAACTCACTGTCCTCCATAAATAACTTCACAAAGCCATCCTCATCATCTCTGTCCTCAGAATGATCTTCTTCCTCGTCATTACCGTCCTCAGAAGGATCTTCTTCTTCATCACCACCGTCCTCAGAAGGATCTTCTTCCTCATTTTCACTGTCACATTCATCACTTTCTTCAGAAGGATCTTCTTCCTCGTCTTCATTGTTAGATTCACCACTGCCTGAACCAGAACGGCTTGCAAGAAATTCTTGGCAGGCTTTTGTGGCCTTTAGTTGCAATGGCTTTGAAGCAAACTCTGCCTGTTCTTCAGCCGAAATTGATCCTGCTTGAGAAGGCAAACGAGGCTTAAAAGCTGGCCTTTCTAATACCGTCAAAGGGGAATTGTTAACAGGAGTTTTGGGCTTCCATTCAGAGCTAGAAATCGGTGGTTGTCTATATTCCTGCATACATTTAGTATATATTTTAGGCCTTAGACAAAAAGAATCAAACCATTCTCCACATTGTTTTGCATGATTGAAGTAAAGCATTTTACTCATTCCAGACACTGCATAATTGTTCAAAACGGACTTTCTAATGAGAGGGTAATTTCAACTTTTCTCTCAACAAGCCTTGAAGCTTATTTGGTCGAGGGAAAATTGGAAGGAGGGACGACGGTTGGAGGATTATGAAAGGATTTTAGGACATGTTTGGCTGGACAGAAAAAGTGGAAGAAATGGTTCGGGGGAGCGATTTCAAATCCTTAAAAAACCGGAATTTCAATCTTTCCTAATATGGAGGAATTAGAAGAGAAACTCCATACCAAAAACAACAAGGGTATGTTTGGTTTTATGGAATGACCATTGGAACGGAATGACAATTCGTAAATGGTTGAATAGTCATCACTAAAGTGAACCAGTGGAATGATCTTTCTTTCCATTCAAAAACTGATATCAATAAAAACTTTGTCCTGAAATATCCTTTCAGATTTCGCTATCCTAATACATTAATCATTAACGTCTAAATAGATGAGTATTTTAGTCAAAACAAGTACAATTCTTATCCATTCCGACGACTAACCAAACATAATAACCGCGATTCCAATACTAATTCCAATTTTCGATCAAACAATGTAATTAAAATAATCCTTCAATGCATATTCCTATTCCATTCCATCAAAACAAACGTACCCTAAGAAAATGTTCTTCCCTTTCCTCTCCATTTTCTTCAACTAAGTTATACACATATTTTCCCCTTCCAAATTCATTTCAAGCAAAACCCAAATTCAAATCACCACACAATCGGAAAAAACAGCCGTGGTTGCAAGAATAACCTAACGGTAATTCCACAAAAACAACCATTACCTGCCACCCGGCGGCATCGGGCAGGTTCCGGCCGAGAGGTTCGCCTATGGGGACGATCAACGGGAGCCGATCGAAATCCCAACCAAGAATATCACAAACAACCTGTCCCAAAGCGGCGTGGGAGAAGCTCCTTTCCGCCTTCGTCTTCGCCACCGCCGCCGCATGTTGAGCAAGGCTCTCGCAAGTCTTGAACTTCTTCTTCCTCTTATCCTGCCAAAATCCGCAGCAAATAAAGCAACGAAACTCGCCGCACTGGTAATTCTGCTCGTAATACCTCCTCAACTCGCCGCCGTTCTTCGTGAAAACCCTCTGAAAAAACCGGTACTTGGCATCTCCATTGTCATCCCCGTCGTCCTCGGAGTTCGCGAAGGATTCTGCGAAAGCGCTCGACGCTCTGCGTTGCAGCATCAGAGCCGAGTACGACGACGGGACGGGAATGGGCCTGGGATCGGGCCAGGCGGAGGAGAAGGAGAACGCCGTCGCCGGAGTCGGAGTCGGAGTCGGAATCGGAGACGGCCATGGGTGGTCGTCGGAGAAGTGGTTGTGCTGGTTGTCGTTTTTGTGCTTCTTGTTGTGGAAATTGGTGTCGTTTAGCGGGAGTATGGTTCGTTTGGGAGGGCCTTGGCGCCAGAGAGAGTGGAGGTAGATCACTTCGTCTCTCTGTTTCTGCTCCTGCAAGTAGAGATCCATTTTTTTGTTTTTTCTTCTGCCTTTTTCGAGGATTTTAAGATTTTGGTCTCTTTTGGCTACAATGCAATTTTGTTGGGGTGCACAACGGGAATTTTTTGAAATGCAAGGGGCTAGAACGTAATTAAATAATGAAAAATTGGCACAAATAATTCATGAATTTTTTCCATGTGATGTTTTAGTCCTTATAACATTTTTTTTTAGGCGAAATGACCCAGAATTCTTAAAATATTGGTTATTACATTTCTTTCCATTCAAAATCGTTAAATTTTTAACCGAATCTTACTCAAATCATAATTTTTGTTGCAAAAAGATCAAAATACCCCTTAATTTTTTATCCCCTTACTCATTTATCTTCTCCTTCAATTTTTCTTTATTTCTCTTTTTTTTCCCCTTTTTTTTTTCTCCCTTAAACCACAAAACACACAAACATTTGGGCAACCAAACAAGAACCCAAATAAGCAAAGAGGGAGGGAGTCGCCACAAAGGGAGGGGAGAGAAAAAGGAGTACTTGCCGAAGGGGAGAAAAGGGAGCTGGTGGAGGGGAAGGGAGAGAGAGAAGAAGAGAAATAGAGAGAGTCGTTGCTGGTGACGAGCCCCCCCCCCCCCACCCGGCCGGCCGTGTAGAAACCAATGATGAGCCCCCCCCCCCCCCCCCCCCCCCCCCCAAAAAAAAAAGCCTATTTGGCCCCTCCTTCCAAACCCACCCAAACAAAACTCGGATCCGGGTTGCCCCCCTCCCAAGAATCTGAACCCAAAACCAAGTTCCACCACCCCCTCCCCCCAGCAAACTCCGATCTGATCTGGGTTACCCCTTTCTCTCTGAATCTAAACCCAAAACCAAGCGCCACCACCCCTGATAAATACACAAAAATACACTTTTATTCATATAATTTATTAGATAATTTACGTTTTAAATGAGTATTTCCACAATATTAATTCATAAGATTTTACTTTGGAAATATTTATTATTTTATTTATTTTGATTTATTTTGTTTTTCTTTTCTCCTCCTCTTTTTCCTTTCTTTTCCTTTTTCTCTCCTTTCTTCCACAGGCATAGCCACTATTGTGGCACAATCCACGTGCGCCAGCTCAGGCCCACGAAATCTGTTGCCACTTCAGCCCATGATCCAAGCCCACGAGATTCTGGGCTGCTCAGGCCACACAAATCTTGGCCCACGATCATCGCCCATGTTCCCAGCTCCTTGACCAGCTAATTGCCTAGCGTGTATCCAGCCAGTAGCCAATCCTTTGAGGCTGATTTTGTGGGCCGAAATCTCTCCATCACCATTGGACATTGCAGCCTATAAAAGCAAGCTTTGCAGCAAGCTTGGACGTTTTTTTTAATCACCATTTTTTGGCTGAGTTTGGAGTGTGATTTTTTTATTTTTTTTATTTTTTTTATTTTTTTGATGTTATGAACTTTGGCCCCTGGAGTGTGATTTTATTCTCCTTGCATTTTTATCTCATGTTGTCTTTTAGAATTTTGTGAGATGAATTGTATGTTAGGCTAATTTCTTTGGTGAGACTAGAGATGATCTTATATGTGTAGTGAATTTATTTGAGTTTTGATTTTCCAATAGTTTATAAGGTTTAATCATTTGAGTAAATAATTATCTTTCATCTTATTTCTTCCTCATATCAATATATTTTGTTGTCAACTTTTATATAAATTTAGCCAAGCTCTTTTTATGTGATTGTTGCACGATATGATATATTGATAGCATTATTTTATAAGTAGTCTTTTACTGTAATATTGCTTATAGTATATTGTCGCTTTTGGATTTCTTATAAGATAATTTTTGCTAGTTCTTCACGTGAGAATTTTATTTACTCAAATACATTTTAATTCACGAGTTCTTCAAATCTTTATTTTTCGATTGATTATTTGAGTTGTGAAACTTTCAATTGAGTTATTTCATGAATCAAAAATCCAAATAAGTTTACGAAACATATAGGGGATTCTCGATGTCTTACCATTTTTTTTAATTATTGAATTTTCTTCATTTTTAAATTGCGTTGTCTTTAAATTTGTTTTAAAATCACAAAAATACGTCTTCTTCTTCTTTCTTTGATTACTTATTTCTCTAACGCTTTTGTTCCGCTAATCTCTTTTTGTTTTTGTTTTTATCACCTCCTCGTGAGATTAACCGTTCTAATTGTGCTACAATCAACCGCTTGTTTTTGTACACGTTTGGGCGAAATCAACTCCCCTTCCCCCAAAACTCCAATCTAATCTAGGTTGCCCACCCCTCCCCCCCCGAATCCGAAAGCAATACCAAGCACCGCCACAACCCACAAACTTCGATCTGGGTTCCCCCCACCCTACCGCCGCCCGAGCACTCCGATCTAGGTTTCCTCCACCCACTGCCGCCAAGCTCAGGCCCCGACCACTTGAGCCCAACCACCACCCTACCCCCCAATCCATCGATCTGAGAAATAAGAAGAGAGAGAGAGAGAGGAGGGGGGGAGGAAAGAGCGAAAAATGTGATGAATTTTAGTTTTTTTTAATTATTTTTTAATTTTATTAAATTTATTATTATTAAATTACTAAAATATCCTCTCAAATTACTCATTTCATTAGAAATTTAACGATTTTAGACAAAAATGACTATAATGACCAACATTTTAAGAGTTTAGAGTCATTTCGACTAAAAATAAATAAAATGAAGACTAAATCGTCATCTTGTAAAGAATTTAGAGACTATTTGGGTCAATTATTCTTCAATAATCTGGTATGTTTTGTTCATTTTTTGGAAAATATGTTCCTTTTTTGGAAAATGGTAGTAAATACATTTCTCCAAAAATAATTAAAGTAACTTGTAAGATTTTAACATATTTTTTTCGGTAAAAAAAAAAAAAAAGATTTTAACATATTTATAGTAAATAACAAATTTATTAGTTAGTAGTTGTAGACATAGTCTTGTAATAATATTTTTACTTAAAGATCCATCCACTCCCAAATTAAAAGAAAAAAAGAAAAATTTCAAATAAATGAATTTTTTTTAAATTAAAGGTAAATGATATATTTATGAAACGTAAATAAATCATATACCTAATTAGTATATTATTACTCTAAATATCTTTAAAATATGTTTTTTTACTTCAATTATTTTCTAAAAATTACTATTTAGCTTTTGTTTGGTGTTCCAATCGGAACTCAAATTTTTTGTCTCAATTTTTATCTTTTTTTGAAAAGTCAACAAAAAATTAAAACTAGTTTTCAAAAATTCAACCAACTCCAACTTAAAAATTTCATCTCCAACTAATAAACCAAATGGAGGCTAATTTTTTTCCAAGTTAGAAAATGGTCCGATTTATAGATCTTCACCTTAAAAATTTCCAACACACGGTAAAGAAGTACTCTAGTTGTATCTCCTAAATCAAACTGTTAAAAAATTTATTCAACTTTAAAATAGTAATGCCTACTTATAGTGCATGACAAAAAATCCTTCAGTAAAACCTCCCTTAGATATTGAAGCTTCAACGGTATGATCATTTTGATGTAGCATTAAATAATTTAAATTGAACTTGGTATATCAGTAAGCCAATCAATCTTATTGAAAAACTTTTCTAATAAAATATAAGAGAATATTCTATTCACAGAAAAGAAAAAGATAAATGGAGAATGTTTTATTGCAGTTCGGGATCCTTAATTTTTTTATTTTATTTTAACATTTTAAAGATAAAATTCTATTATCTCTAAGCAAAAATAATAATAATAATAATAATAATAATAATAATAACCTCAGCATATGCAAACAAGATAAAGCAAAAAAATAACCTCAAAGAAAAAAAAAATACATTGCTTCTGAGCAGTTAAGAGTTCTGTCATCCAAGTGGGGTAAAAAAGGAATGGGGCAAGGGAATACCGTAATGTAAATTAAGGCGTATTTAAGATCCTAAAAATTCTATACATTCATCAGACTGGGTCTCCGGTGGAATGTCAAACAAAATTTGTTAGTGAAAAACCGCCTTCTTGCCAAGACATCGTGTGTCAATATGAGAAGGATTTTCCGCCAACCGAAACCAGAGACTGCAAACTTCATCACATGCCAAAGTACTCGTCAGGGACATGGAATTTCAGACCAACAGCCTGCAACAACAAAGAAGATTGTGTTGATATTTTATCATAAACACAAACCATGAATAAAGTTGCCTCGCATTGTCAAAACATGTTCCAGTAGAAAATGCTGCCCCGTTCGCGGGTCTTAAAAGATGACCCCAAACCTTCCAAGCTACTGTATATTGCATCAGAACGAGATCTCTACATCCACGAGTCTCAAGGAACTACATGTAAAACAAATTAGCCAAGATCCCGTCTCTCTCTCTTTGTTTTAAAAATACGTCGGTTAAAAGATCCTAGTCCGCTCACATTGTCAATATAAAGAAAACACCTTATCCTCATTCATTGTCTGTCGACAAAAACTCCATCCATCTACACCTTCCCTTCACACTAAACATCCACCAATTCCTTTTCCCAGTCATTCGACTTCTCAAAGATAAAGGCAGGGACGATTTACGTCAACGTCTAGCCTTCAAATTTCAATAACATTAGGAATTCAAGAAAAGCATACTATAATATGCCAAATGCTTTTTTTTTTTTTTTCTTTCCCCGAGAATAATAGTGTTCTTTTGGACATAAGCATAAGCCGATACCTGTGCAAATTTTATATCAGCGTCACTATGGTCGTTCTCTCTACCAGCGGCATCACCGACATAAAAAGATCTAAAATGCAGACATACAGTCAGTCAATATTGTTAACTACTATTCTTGTCGCTTTAAATAATAAAAGATCACACAAAGAAGAATAATATAGTACTTTTTTCCCCAAGCAAAAGATAGACTCTCAAAAAAAAAAAAAAAAAAAAAAAAGGTGAGAGAAGGAAGAGAGGAAGAGAAAAATAACTGATCCATGTCAATAGAAATGCCCGAGTTGAAGTGTTGTTCCATAAGATGCCACATCCCTGGTTTAGGCTTGCGGAATGGGTCTTCTGCTTGACCATCAGATTTTCCAACTCCACAAGCAATGAAAACCTGCGACCATATAATTGAAGCGCAAATGCTTGGCTTATTTCACAAAATCTTTTAGTTTGGTTCATTCCAAGGCGAGGTAATCAAGTCATGATCTCTGTGTTACCAACGCAACTCTCTCTCGCATTTAAATTAGTTCTTAAACAAAATTTTGAGACTAAAAAGAATAAATTTCTCTCCTTTTCTAATTTTCCATCTGCATACACCAATCAGGTAATGACATTTGATATTTGCTTCAAATATCTAATTACCATTTAATATTCAATTTTTTGAACAACAAAGCACGGTCGAACAAACAAAATTCAGACTTTACCTGAACGGGGGCCTTTACCGTCTTGATAAAATTGTTGAGGCGCCCAATTTTAGAGTCCACGGCAACTTGTCTCTTGTTTTTCCAGCGATCGATGTTTGATTCATTGGTAAAGATTACCTGATGACGAATAGGAAAGGGACAGAAAGAAATAATTCAGTATTTTCAAATAAAAGATACTTAAAGAAGCGAACAGATTGGTTTTACAATGCCAAATTGGAGGAAAACATAAGGCTTTTATAATATGTTTGAGTTTGAGACATCAAATGATAAAAGAAACATACCAGCTTGTAGCCATCATTATACAGGCTCTGTAACTTATCAGGGATTGACGGATACATTAGGGACCAAGCATCGGCACCTACTCTGAAATTACAAATTAGAGTAGCAACTTAGTGGTTAGCGAACCAAATTTGTGAAAAGCTTCCAACTAAATATGCATTGAAAAATCTTTGCACGTTTAGTTAACAAAAACCCCTAATAGGAGTTTGACAATGAGGATGGACATTAGAAATGTTACTTTTGAACAATACGTATTAAAAATCTTGAGAATAATAGTAAAAGAGACAAATAGCAAGTCCTTGGATTATTTTAACTAGTATACTCTACTTTTGAGCACGTAATGATTTGGAGTTTAATACACAAACTATACATGAAAAGCTTACTGCGCCTGTTATAAACATGAGTTTTAAGCCATGTTGACTGTTGCTCAATCTTATAACAGTTTCGTCGAAGTTCAATCACCAGTAATTGCGACAATGCCGAAATAGAATATAAGACCACCTTTTGACAGAGGTTTTAGCTAGACATCCATCAAAATCAAATGCGGCAATTTTACTTGAATCACGAAGATCGTCATCCTGTTAGAAGCAAAATATTAAAACCACGTTAACAATGTCAAGCTACAAACTTTGGTCACAATAACACCTATGATAGATGTACACGCTTGGTGTTGCCGATACACGACTGCAATATGAGACTTCCACCATAAAACTTGGAACTTGCATTTCTGTATTGTAAAATCGAATGTCTATTGCCAAATCAATCATATAGATCACAATAGAAATGGACGTAACAACTCAAAGAAAAGAAAATTCAAACACAGAATTTTGTTAAATTAATAGCAGTGAGAGATAATTGATACCATATTGTTACTCAGACACGCACAAGCCCAAAATTAAAGAAGCACTTTGGAAACATCGTTATCAATAAGACAAAGTATCTCACCCGCTCGAGAAATATAACTGTTTGGAATGCCTTCCACTTCGGTGCAAGTGTCGCATCCTATTTCCAAATAGAATTTCAACTAGATGAGTAATTCAAGGCCATGAAAAATAGATATAGAATCATTAATCTACTGTGGCAAATAACAAACTCCTGAAAGAGTATCTGTGAGCGCATATAACAAAAGTGTAGATCAGACCTTGTACTTATTCTTGACATCAGATATGGAAAATACTATATCTGGAACTTTGCCTTCTGAATTAGATAACTGCAAGCAATTGAGTCAAGAACATAAAACAGTATGAATATGTCAAGCATTGAAAATTAATAATTCATCACTGGAGAGAAGCAGCAAAAACTAACTGCAAGAAATTGATATTTGGCTCAGGTTACCTATGGCCAACATTAAAAAAGAAAGAACAGAGGAAGATTTAATTATCAAACTTCATGTGTCAGATGTTACCAATAATACCATGAACTCAGAAGAGAAAAGGAAATAGATAGCAAATAGTTAAGGAAAGCAACACACCACGATCTAGAACAAATGAAACTAAAAACATTGAACATGGACCGGACATGATTAAACGTCCTCGATAAATATTTCAAAACGTTAAAAAATAGCCAAAACAGCACAATCACCACTGTACCTTTGCTTTCTTTGTTTTCCTTTCCTCTGGATCCTTTTCTTCATCTTCTTCTTTTTTGTCAACCTATTGGATTAAAATAATAGGTGTGATGATCATAATCCAACACATTTACTTAGGTAAATGAAATTTCAGCAAGAAAATCATCTCAACAAGCCAAAATATCGTCCTTGGAAAAATTAAATCCTACAAGTATCTTTCCGTTGCTGTCTGCCGGGAAAAACATTTTCAAGCCTGAAATTTTTTCTTCCTATAAGTTTACTTCTACAATGGAAGCAAACAGGTCACTAGAAACTCATATAAAATGAGTTCATACGAAGCAGATTTCAAAGTCACTCTGAGGATTACATTCAAACGCTTGATTCACATTCGTTCTTATATCTAGATATCTTTTCTTTTCTTCCCTTTTTCAGTTTATTTGATCAAAAAACTCGAATCATACCTCCTCCAGAGCTTTGTCACTTGCATCAACCAACTCCTTCAAAGCTTCCTGATCAGGGCTCTGAAATCACAGACAAACATTTAAGTTAAAGAAAAAATTTTAAACAAAATTCTAACACCCCAAACTTTTTTTCTACAGCTTTTTCTCGCCTAAAAATTTGAATTATTATTTGAATAGTGGGTTTGAACTAAAAATATATATATTCTAAGTTCCCCTTTGACACTCCGTTTTAAGTCCACTTTCCAAACATTTTTCATAACCTTTTCTCACATAAAAATTTGATTTTACTATTAGAATTGTCGGTTTGAACCTAGGATCCAAACGAAGCAAAAATCTGCTAAAGCTAAAGCAAATTTATAAAAACTTGAAAGACCCAAATCCAGAAAACCTTCAAAGAGTCGAATCCTGCGATCTCCTGGGCCGAAGCAAGGGACTCGGAGGCGAAAGAGAAGCAAGCCGGGTGGTGCCATTTGGTGATGTCGAAGCCCCGGGCGTCTCGGGAGATCGAGCCCAGCCGGAGAGACTTGGCGTCGATGGTCTTGGAGCATTTCTTGCAGGAGGATCGGCTCGATTTGGCGTACTCCGCCACGATTCTGGTCGAAGGAGCCATTGGGATTGGGATTGAGAGTGGGTTTAATTGAATTTGAGAGGAAAAGAGAGAGAAGTCTCTGGGGGTTTTGGGAAGAAGGAAGATCAGGTGATAGGAGATTGGGAAATTGAAAATGGTTCGCATGAAAATGAAGAGACTTGTGTTTGTTTATTGAGGGTTTAGAGTCGTTTTGTTCCCGCCATTTTCAAGCAGTATATGTAGCTACTGGTTCAGTGTAGCTAAAAGAGTTCAAGGACTTTTACTCAAAAAAAAAATGTTGAAGGACCAAATTGCAATTTTTCTAAAAAGGTTAGAGCTTTTGTTTAGAGTTTGTTTGGTAGATCCATTCAACTTAAACTAAACTGTACTTTTTCATCTCAGTTTTTGTCTTTTTCTGAAAAGTCAACAAAAATTATAACTAATTTTTAAAGAGTCAACCAACTCAAACTTAAAAATTTCAACTCAAACCGTTTCACCAAACGGACTATTAGTGTTCCAATTGTAACTTAAATTTTTCATATCAATTTTTATTTTTATTTTTTCTGAAAAGTCAATAAAAATTATAACTAATTTTATATTGTTAACCAATTCCAATTTAAAAATTTTATCTTCAACTAACGAACTAAATGAATGTTAAACTTTTTTTTTCCTCTCTCTTTCCTAATTTGTAAAGTATAGAGATTAATTTCAATTTTTGCCCATTATATATTTGAAGAACGTATCACTTTACCTCTTTTTTTTATAAACTTAAATGACTCATTCGACGAGAGTACTTTATTAAAATAATTAAAAATTAACATTTTCGTACATGAAATAACTAAATTGCAAGTTACAAAAGAGAGTTATGTTATTCCATTTTCAATTAATGGTGTTGTTGGTAAGGACTATTTTCCAATAATTTGACTGTTTTTAATAATTTGATCTTTGAATGTTTATCTTAAAATTTTTAGATGCCTTTAATAAAAGCTCATTTGGAGAAGTATTGGAAACAACATTCCTTTTTTTTTTTTTTTTTTTTTGGGTTGTAAAAACTACTTTTTACCAAAAAAAAAAAAAAAAAAACTATGAGGAAATTACTTAATAACCGTATTTTTTTCATCTATTGACCAACATGACACAACATTGAGTTAACTTTATTTTAATTTTATGTTATATTGGTCTAGCGTTGATTTTTTTTGTCATGTTGATGCAATGACCTTTAAATTTATGTCATTTAGGTATTTTTCTCATTTTACTATTCATATTTTCAAATCTCTATAGTAAACTCAAATTTAAAAGCCCATAATTTTGTTATTTCAAATTTTAAATGAGATATATTTGTCTAAATTCCCTATTGATTACTTTTTCGAACACATTTTAAGTTTTTACACTTTTTCACACAAAATTATTCATCTTCAATCAAATGCACAATTCCAAAACTCAATTAAACTCCAATAAAAATAACTGTGCACTCCAAGCTGACCAACAAAACAATCTGTTTTTGCCCACGACAAATTATTGTCTCATTTTATCTTTTTTATTTAACAATACTCTCTGAAACGTGTGATTAGTCGGTAATGGATCACTAGACTAGAACACCTTATTTAAAAATTAAGGTTTCAATAAATGAAGTATTCATTTATAGGTCTATCTAATTCTTATTCCTAAAAATTTTTATGGTTGATTTATCTCATAAGAATTTATGTGTGCGTATGCGCGCTGTGTATACAAAAAAAAAAAAACTTATGATAGCTCAAGAGAGAGTTATGTTATAGTATAAACACTGACATATTAATCTACTAAATTGATAAAAAGAAATACAAGGCACGAAGATGTAAATTAAAGTAAAATCAGGTCTGTCTTTAAATTTTGGTCTTATACAGACTTAAAGGATATGAGCAACATGATTGATATACTAGTGATTAAAATTATAAGGATTATTCTTGTTGTTGCTGTCGGAATTTTAGAGTAGTTTTTAATTTATTATTTAAATTTTAAAAACTCTCATTTTATGTCTTGAACTTTGAATTTATCTCATAACCTCTTTTATTAAAATTTGTTAAAATGAAAGGGAAAAAAGAAACTAGTCTCTCATTTTAGTTTAATTATGATTGATAATACTGCACCAAAATATGCAAACCAACCATTTTTTAAATTAAAAAAATGTAATTAAGAATATGTATCAGAGTAAATTTACAATATTTATTCTCATTATGGGTTTAAACAAACACATGAGTGAAATTCGTTATGACTATGATTTCAAATCATGTAGGCTAAGTAAACAGCATATTTGATCCAAATTCTGCATCTGAGTCATACGCATAAATAAACCCATAACCCAAATAAACTTAAATTAAAATAAGTTTAAAAAAAAAAGTGTGTTAAAAAGGATGCATATCACTTTATTTTTTTTTTTCTATTCTAAAAAGTTAATAATTGTTAGGTAATTATTCAATATTAGATAATTAAATAAGATAAATGAGACAGTTTAATATAATTATTAAAGATCAGATGGTAGTTTGACACAAATATTAAATATCAGGGGGTATTTTAAAACAAATGTAAAGTTCAAGGGGTATTTTAACATTAAAGATAACAGAAAAACTAATGAAAACTAACAGAGGAGGTAAACTAACACACATATTAAAGTTCAAGGGACACGATATGTACATTTCATAGTTCATGGGGCATATTAACACTTGCGATAAAGTTTAGGGAGAATTTATGACATTTTTCAAAAAAAAAAAAAAAAAAGTTACTTAGCTATAAATCCCTAATATTAATTTATAAACTAATAAAAATAGAAGGTACGATACGAAGATGTAAAGAAGAAACAAGGTATTGTCTATTGTTAAAAAAAATAAATAAATAAAAAGAGGGGGGGGGGGGGGGGGGTTTAGATTGTCTATTGTTAAAAAAAATAAATAAATAAAAAGGTGTGGGGGGGGTTATAGCTAAATGACATTTTTTAGTAAGTTTTTTAATAAATATTCCAAGTTTTTAAATATTAGTTAAAAGACTCAAGTTTTTAAAAATGAGTTAAAAGGCCTTTTTTTTCTTTGATAATTAGTTAATCATCAATTAACTATTAATAAATCACTAATTTACTAATATAACTAATATAACTAAAATAACTGATATATTAGTAAATCACTAATTTACTAATATAACTGATTTATTATTAGTCAATCAATGATTAATTAATATAACTCATAAATTTTGTAATCAATCACTGATTTACCATTAAAAAAATTAAAAAATACAACTTTCTTCTCTTTTCCCCTCTCTCCCTCTACCGCACCCACGACAGCCCCCGCGAGCTCCCCCCCCCCCCCACCCTTTCTCTCTCTCTCCTCACGCCAGTTCAGTCTTCTCGCCATTGCAGTCATCGGAAACTCGCACCGGCGTAGCTCACAACCACACCTCCGATGGTGTAGATCGGTGACGGTTGAGATCCGCAACATGATCGCCTCCCACCGCCTCGATCTCTTCCCAGACGCTGCCGAGTTATAGACCTGGTCGGCGAACTCGTGCCTACACAGCTCGCGACCTCACCTCTGATGGTGGAGATCGGTGATGGTTGAGATCCACGACGCGATCGCATCCCACCACCACGATCTCGTCCCAAACGTCACCGAGCTACAGATCTGGTTGGCGAACTGCGTCACCGTTGATGGCATATCTCAATCGCAGGGAGAGGAGAAAGAGAGAAGGAGGGGAGGTGTTTAGGAAAATTGAAAATTAATTAAGTAAAATATATAGTAGGCTATTTAACTAAATAAAGAAAATTGATTCGTGTATTAGATTAGATAATAAACATTAACCACTCACACTAATTATCAGAAAAAAAAAAAGAAAGAAAAAAAAATACAAGGTATTATGTGCACATTTTGGTCTCCTAAAATTACATTTCTTCGATCCGTTTTTCTCTTCTCGTAATCTCTTCTTTCTCGTTTCCCCATTATCCTAAGAAACCCAGAATGGCATGAAAAAAATCTCGAACCAGCTGCAATAATGGCGAAGCGAAACCACACGACGGAACTAGGTTGCATAGCGTGTGAAGAACTCACCGAACTCGGCGCCGGCAAGGAAGGGTGGCTCGTCGACAACCCCAACCTCCTCTGCGCCCTCGACACCCACGCCCTCGCCCTGGCCAACCGCTCCCTCGTCCTCACCCTCTCTTGGTCCGACTCCGACTCCTCTCGGGTCAAGATCCGACCCGATCTCTCCCCCATCGAGGCCGAGGTCATCTCCGCCGTCGAGTGGCTGGTCTTCAACGATATTCGGGCCATCGCCGTCGGTACCTCTTGTGGGTATCTCCTGATTTACTCGTTGGGTGGAGATTTGATTCATAAACAGGTTAATTCTCTTATTCGAGTTGAGATTTCTTTTGGTTTTTTTTTTTTTTTTTTTTTTTAAATTTATTTTGATGGTGTTTTTGCTTTTGCATTTCTGTGTAGAAAGTTTGTTTGTATTTTCTATATGCTGTTTGGAAAATGTAGAGCACTTTTGGATGAATTGGGTTATGAATTTTGGTTTTGTACAATTTTCACTACTCGTTGTCTAAACTTGACTGGAGTTTGTTAATGTCAATGGAATCTGTTTGAGGCCGGAGATTGCGTTGAATGTTTGGAAATAATTTCAGAAAATTAAAAAAAAAAAAATAGTGACTTTTGGAGGTGGGGAATAAAAACCAGATGTCTAAAGCACTCTCTCAGGACACGAACATTACCTCGAGTCACCTCCATTGTTGCCTTTGTCATCTTTAAAGGGTTTGTTTGGTGGAGTAGTTTGAGTTGAGATTTTTAAGTTTCAATAGTAAATTTTTTTGAATTTTTAGAAAAGACAAAATAACTTTTTGGGAAAAAGACAAACTTTTTAGGAAAAAGATAAAAAAAGTTTGAGTTGAATGGTTTGAGTTGGTGAAACAAACATGCCCTAAGTCTTTCACACTGAGAACCCGTTAACTTCTTTTCCCGCCGTTTATTTCAGAACCTTTGAAACTGTTTCCATGGGGAATAGAAAACACAATGGAGACTTTTTTCTCTGAAAAAAAAAAAAAAGAGGTTTGTGATTGTTACAAATTGGTGCACTCTATCCTTGTGCGGGTGACGTGTCCACTGCCACGTCGGGGACTAGGATTAGAAAGATTTTATTGCAATTTCAAGTATGAATACAGCACACTTGTTATCATGTTAGTCGTTTGATTAGTAGGGTTGATAATCTGTACACTGGTGACTGATGGTTTTGAAGACATGGAGAACGTTGCGGAAAGGAAATTGAGATTTCTTTGTTCCATTTTGTTATTGAAGGAGTGAAGTTCTGTTGGTTTATATATATGAGCATTTGGTTTTCTACAATGGTTTCTAATTCTGATTTTCTTTCATTTTCATACACGCCATATGGATTCTACCAGTATCAACAATTTTCCTTTTGCATCTTGTATAATCCAGTAATGAACTGAAGTTCTTTTGGGTTACATCCCATATCCATAAGTCAGTTTTATCATGTTTCTTCGGTGAAGTTTGGTGCATACGGCACTTTGATAGTTATATTTTTTGTTGGTTAGTTTGATTTAATAGAGTTCGAATTATTGTTAAGCTAATAGTTTAGGCTCCTTACAGTTTATTTATCCTGGACGGGTTCTAAAGTTGAGAGTTCGTGGAACAAAGAGAGATTTGATTGAAGACACATCCTCAGAGGAGGTTTGTGTTGTTATGCCAGGTGTGATTTGCCGTTTTTATGGCTCCGAAATTCAGGTATTTAATCCTGCCAACCGCTTTACCTTGAGATGTTGTCTTTTTTTAAAAATGCCTTAAATGTCTTATTTCATTGCATCTAAGACTTGATTTGAATGTTTAAAATGTAGAGTATGCTGCAGCAGTGGTATCATGATTCAAAATCTCGGTTTTGGGATAAAAGACCAAGAAGGCAAGATTCTGATGATTTTGGAAATCCTTACGGAAGACTGTCTTACCAGCTGTGGAACGTCAGCAAATCTGGCACTTGTGCTGATGCAGCAATTAGTGGAATAATGCCTCCACCACTGATGGAGCTTCAGGTACCACAGTAGGCCGTTGGATTTAATTGATGAACGAATGCCTCTGAATTATTTATTTATTTTTTCCGCAAGTAATGGAAGTATTCTGGTTTTGAATTCAGCTACTTTTATTATTGGACAGTCAAGTCAGCGTTATTACTGTGCAATCACTGTCGGAGCGGATGCTGTGATCTCAGCCTTAAGGTTGGTATACTGGGATTTTGCACTATTATAGTTGTGCAGTTGTCTCGGTAATATTCAATTTTTGCTTGCTTTCTTTGATATTTGGTTACTTCTTTAGGTATGTGGTTGACTAGATTCTTCTACTTTCTAATGTAGGCTGTCAGAGGACAAAAGTAGGTCTTTAATAGGAGCTATCATATCTAAAGTTGTGCCTGCGACATTTTCGACAATAGCTTCCTTTTCTAAAATGATTTGGCGAAGTGAACAGAGTTCCCCAAGAAAATCAAATGTGAAGCCTCAAGCTTTTGCTCGAGGTAAGAATTGTCATTTCATGTATTTTATTTGGCCCTCTTTCAAGCCTTCAGAACCTAGGAATTAGAGGGAAGTGTATTAAATCATAAGATACCATGTTTACTATTTTCTTTTTGGGTAAAAATATTGGATTTTTCGTTATTTAAATCGTGTATCTCTGTCACTTGTAGTGATTTATCATTCAGTGAATGATCGAAAAATGATCGACCAATCCAATTATAATGTATTCCATGTTTATCATTGTATACACATCTATTTATGCATATCTGATTGGCATATACTAACAAGTGTGTAAATGCAATGCACAGTAACCTGTGTATACATAAATTCATGATGTATGTTAAGAATGGAAAGGAAACGCACAACTGCGTGTAACACAGTTGAAAGGGAATCTTTCTGGCAAGTATTAGCTTTTAACATGTCTTTATATGTGTATTAAAAAGTGGAAGTAGCAAAATATAGACAACAAAATCTAGGAGTGACCAATTTCCTGCCGTCGGATTCCCATCTTCAACTTGGACCAAAAAAAAATCCTTTTTTTTTTCCATATTTTATTTGCTTTGGCAATTTCATCTGTACTGAAGTCCATTGATAGAAAGTTTCTGAATTTTTGGAACAAGTTCTTCAACTCCTAAATTCAGAACAATAATTTTAAGCAGCTAATGACTAACTGGATCTATTCATAGATGAAAATGATATCATATGAATATGACAATAACAGGCTCATTATCTTTGTAAATGCTGTTATGAGTCTACCTTTACTTGTGTTAGATATTTCTATGTTGTACTTACGAGCTATTTTCAACTGTGTACAAATCTTTTTTGTACGACTTGTATGATGAATTTACAGCGTCTCCATTGACATCATTGAAGGATTATCCAAGAAAGGGTGAGAAGCTCACCTTATCGCCTAGTGGCACCTTGGCAGCAATAACAGACTCACTTGGTCGTATATTGCTCTTGGATACACAGGCACTTGTTGTAGTACGATTATGGAAGGTGTTGCCCATACATCTTTGACGTTGATTTTTAAACCTGTCCCCTCGCTCTTCTCCGTCTCTTATGATGGATTTGAAACTTGTTTTGTAGGGATATCGTGATGCTAGCTGCCTATTCATGGAGATGCTAGTAAATCGAGATACTGCTGCTTCTACTTCCACTTATTATGAACCAGTGAAGAGTGATTACTGCTTGTGTTTGGCTATTCATGCTCCTCGAAAAGGAATCATTGAGGTACACACACTAGCAATTCTCCTTTGTTAGAAGCATTTTCCTTTTCCACGTCTGAGTTATCCATGATTATATTGCCCTTTTACTATTTGTTAATACTTTTTTTAGAGGTTAAAATAGTATTTTTTAGCTTGTGATGATGGATTTCTTAAATCTTCCACTAGTGGAAGGATTAAATTTGGTGGGCCTGGGAAACTCTCCTTCTATTTCTCCTCTCACTCCTCTCATCCTTCCGACCAAACAGTGAATTGACCCTCTCTCTCAACCCCCTCTCCCTCCAACCGAACACTTAGATTAGTGGAAGGATTTTGGGACTCATGGTTAGTTGGTAGGATAGAAAAGATGAAGGGAATGAATTGGGTGAAGGTTTTCAAGTCCTTCGAAGAAAATCCTAATTTTTATCTTTCTCAATAGGGAGGGATTAGAGGAGGCCAAACACAATAAGAAAAAGTCCTCTCTTTCCTTTCTATTTTCCTCACCTAAGTTATATACCTTTCTCTCCCGCCTCTTATGTTTGGTTGAAGGTTGAGATGGAGGGAGAAGGTCAATCCATTGTTTGGTTGGATGGGGAAGAGGAGGGAGGTGAGAGATTGAGCGGGTGAAATCTCCATTGGGGTCCACAAAATTTGATTCTTCCATTAGTGGAAGGATTCAAGGAATCCATCAAAGTCAGCTGAAAAGACTATTTTATTCTTTAAAAATTATTTAGAAAAAAGGATAAAATGGGTATCGTTGTAAGTAAGCAAATCATAATCCATCTATCCGTCTTACAAACAACACGAAGGATTATATCAATCCTTTCCATCCTTCATAATCCTCATATGTCTCAATATATCCATCCATCCATCCATCCTATCAAGCATACCCCAAGAGCTTGTTTGGTAGGAGGGAAAAAGATGAGCGGATTGGTGGAAGGATTTGGGGACCTATGGTTGTTTGGAAGGTATCCCATTCACAGGAATGGTCGAGCCGGATAGTTGGATTAGATTGGAACTAGGATTAAGGCCGGCCCTCTATTCCATTCCTTTAACAGGAATGGTGGGCGGGATGGGAAAACATATAAGGTCGGGTGGGGGCAGTAGGGAGGGAAAATTCCAACCCCCCAACCCCCACGGGAAAAAAAGGAGGGATTAGATTGAGTGAGAGATTTCAAATCCTTCAAAATACTTCCATTTAATCTCGCTCAAATCTCAATATGGAGGAATTAGACAAGGAAAGAAAAATCCTCCCCTTCCTCTACATTTTCCTCACCTAAATAATATACCTTTTTTTTTTTTTTTTTTTTCCTACCAATTACGGCCAAAAGGTTTAGAGCAGAAAACATTGCCAAATACAGGTATTAACTTTGTCATTGCCTACATCTTAATGAAAGTGATGATAACAAAATAAAGAGGGAGATACTTTATCACTGCTGAATGTGTGTGGTTTGTTTGGCAACCTCCTGCAGATTTGGCAGATGAGAACTGGACCTCGGCTTCGGACGATTCAGTGCGCTAAAGGCAGCAAAATACTGCAACCCACCTACAGGTTCGGATCGTCTATGGCCTCTTCGTATGTACCTTTGGAGGTGTTCTTGTTGAATGGAGACTCCGGACAAATTTCGGTGTTAAACCGTACCCTTAGTTGAGTGTAAAAAATGCATCACTTTTGTTCCTAAAGTTGAGCATAATTAATTTAAGATAGCCATTCAATTCTTGAACATCTCCTGATTGTTTGGAATGTACTCGACTTAAATTCTGTATATGTCCAAAATGAATCCTGCGAGCTCCGAGCACCGGAGTCGGTTTAGCTATAGAAAATGTAACTAGAAGTTTTAACTCATCGGTTCAACAAAAACATCAGAACTTGGGGACTGTCTCGGGTAATGTCTCTACAATTCACTTTCTTTCTTTCATTTTTAAAAAACCTCCGCATAGCCATAATACTAACGGAACCCATAGACATATATCGTCAAAAAACAACTCAAGCAAAACACACATATTAAAACAAACCGGAGGTGAGGGAGTTATCTCTTCTGTTAAAATTTTTTTTTTTTTTAAAAAAGCATGAATATAAAATAATTTCGAGGGAATCAATTGGTTCGATAGGAGATAAGAGATTGTCATACCAACTATCGGATTACCAAAGGCTTGTTAGATTCCAAACCGTCGCAAGCATGTTGGGTTAGATCTAGTCGAAAAACTCTCAACTACCGATTTCATACCCGTCGAAATCACCAAACCGTCAATTACCTTCGCCAGCCATGGCAGCGATAGCAGTACAAGTCTTATATAAAGGGAAATCTTTATATATGAGAAATTTGAGGGAAAAAAGGGGAGAGTGAAGATAAAATAGTGAAACTCTAATATATGAGAAATTTGAGAGAGAAAGGAAGAGAGAGAAGACATATTTTATCGGGAAAATACATAAATAGCATATTTTATATGTAGTTATGTAAATAATAGCATGTTTTTTAAAACATAGTAAATTATAGCATAAATTCAATATTCCTTTTAAAATCAACAATTTTATTCCAATTTTACCCTTTTTAACTTGAATATGATTGATTTCTCTCCCCCCCCCTCTCCTTTTCCCCTCCTCTGTCATTCACCTGTTTCCTTCTCTCTCTCTCCTCTCTTTCTCGTCAACCTCCGACAGGAGCAGTACTACGCCGGTGACAGATTAGATAGAGTGACGACGACGAGATCGAGGTCGCGACGCAACGCTGTTGTGTTTCTCCATCGCTGCCGATGTATTTCTTTTTTCCGGCTACAACAAGTTCCACGCGACGCGTCTCTCGATTTCTCAGCTACCGTTGCACTTGCTCCAACAACGGCGAGACGACGTCCAGATCCACGATCTTCGGTCTGCAGGTATCGCGACGGCGACGGTGGCTGCTTTGCGACGGCATTTGCATTGCGTCTTGACTCCCGACAACAGTGACTGCTTCGCGACCCGACGGCGACTGCTTCGCGACCTGATGGCGATGGTGACGGCAATTGCTTCGCGGCAGCGATCTGCAAAGATCGGATGAGCTATTGGGGGCATTTTGGGAATTTTGGGAGTCTAAAAACAAATTATGTTTTTTTTTTTTTTTTCAATCTCAAAAAATTATGCTATTATTTTCTAATTAATACCCTCTAGAATTATACTATTTCCCTCTTTCTACTTTTATTTTTTATTTTTTAATCTTACAAATTTCAATTCTAATTGGCAGATTGACAACAACGGCTTAAATGCTGATGGTTTCTTTTTTCCTTTTTTTTTTTTTTTTTTTTCCGGTCTTTATTTATTAGTTTTATTTTTTGAGGGAAAGTTGATAAGGAAGTTGGAAAATAAAATAAAATCAAGACAAAGAAAAATAAACAAATGACATAAAAAAATGAGCTTTTATACTTCAAGAAATTTGATCAATAATACTACATGTCTATTGCGTTGCGTTTGAGTATAATCATAATTATTTTAGTAAATTGGATTATAAAATAAGATTTGACAATTTAGTATTATATCTTTCCTGTTAGAGTTTTTTTTTTTTTTTGACACTACTAGTAAATAACAGGGTTGATGTGATGCTCTAATTAAGTCATCAATAATCATTATGGCAGACATACTCCCTTGGATTGCTACTTGAAATTAAAAGGGAAATGTTCCCTTATTTGTATACGAGTGTTATTTATTTATTTTTGGTTGAACTCATTTGTGTACAAGTTAATCTATACATTCATTTTATGTCGTCTTTAATTCTTCATAAATTCCTTTCATTTCAAATTATAACTTTTGTAACACTTATTTTATAAATGTACAAATGTAACATCGTATCTATCATATCTATATTTTCTTAACAAAATTTCTCCTTCTAATTAGGGTTTTTACGTAAAATACACTAGTAAAAGTTCCAATGTATCATATAAGGTCATTTGGAAAATCTTTTCTATTTAAAATTTAGGATTTATTATAAAGATTCCCCTCAAACTATATAACCCTTTTAATATTTTGTCTCCTAAAATATCTAAAAACAAACATCATTTGTGCGATACCTGTCTTTCCGTTAAAAATTCTACAGAATGACCTTTTCTGTTCATGGTTTCATCTTTTGAGAAAACCGATGTTGAATTTAAAACTCGAATGACAAAATCTTACGGGAGTTCTAATTCAATACTTCATAGGGAAATTTTGCAATTAGCCTTATAATATACATATACACACACAAACCATTGCTACTTGCCTTTATTTTACTAATTGTGTCGCACTTCGACCTTGGAATTCTTTTCTTGCAAGCATAACTACAACTCTACAACTAGTAGTTCGCGTATTCATCTCTTGAAAGCTTGTTCATAATTTAATCACTAATGAGCATCATTCCATTATAATAACACTAAAAACCTCCTATTTTCTGTCGATTTCTTCACCAGATCAGAATTACTTCCCACTCCAATTCCAACATAAAAAAAAAAAAAAAACCTCCCACTTCCCCCTTCAACACAAACCTTCAAACCTTCATCCATGGCTTCCTCGCTCATCACTCTCCTTCTCTCTCTCCTCTTCCTCCACCACCACTCTCTCTCCTCCATAGCCAACCCCCACAAGCTCCACAAGCTCAAACCCCACCTTCTCTCCCACCACCCCCGCTCCAAACACTCCGACCACAAACCCACCGAATTCTTCGAAGTCTCCAAACCCATCAAACTCCCCAACACAAAACCATGTTCTAACCTCGTACTTACCCACGACTTCGCTTTCACCTATGGTCAGCCTCCGGTCCTGGCAAGCTTCCATGGCCCACCTCCTCATTGCCCATCAACCCAATTCTCCAGAATCGTCCTCGAATGGCGAGCCACTTGCCGAGGAACCCAGTTCGACCGGATCTTCGGAGTCTGGCTCGGCGGGGTCGAGCTTCTCCGCAGCTGTACGGCCGAGCCGACTTCTTCTGGGATTGTTTGGACTGTCGAGAAGGACGTTACGAGGTATTATTCGATTCTGACGAGGAATCAAAATCAGAAACTTTCTGTTTATCTTGGGAATGTTGTCGATTCTACGTATACTGGTGTTTATCATGTAAATGTGAGTTTTCATTTTTACCCTGTTGAAAAGGAGAAGATTTTGAATGGTTTTGGGGTGAATTCTGGTTTTGGGTTCAATTCTTGGGCTGATTTGGTATTGCCCATTTCGAGAAATCTTCCATTGAATGATGGGTTGTGGTTCGAAATCCGGAAGTCGGGTGAAATTCAGTTGAAGGAGTTTGAAATTCCTAGGAATACCTATAGGGCTGTTCTTGAGGTTTATGTTTCTTTTCATGAGAATGATGAGTTTTGGTACTCCAATCTTCCGAATGATTATCTTGCTGAGAATGGTATTACCGATATGCCCGGAAACGGGCCGTTTAGGGAAGTTGTGGTTAGTCTTGATGGCAAGGTAGTTGGTGCGGTATGGCCTTTTACTGTGATTTACACTGGAGGAATGAATCCCCTCTTGTGGGCGCCGATTTCAGGGATTGGATCGTTTGATCTCCCGTCTTATGACATCGAGATTACTCCGTTTTTGGGGAAGATCTTAGATGGGAAGATTCATAAATTCGGGTTTAATGTCACGAATGCGTTGAACGTTTGGTTTGTTGACGCGAATTTGCATCTTTGGTTGGACAAGCACAGCACCAAAACAGAAGGGAAGCTTTTGAAGCACGTTAGCCCGCCTCTTGTTTTTTCTGAAGTTTCGAATTTCAAAGGTCTGAATGGGGAGTTCACGACGAATGCAAATAGAAAGGTGTTGTCCATTGGATGGGTGAAGTCCTCGTTTGGGAGTTTTGTAACTCATTCACTTCAAGAATTTTCTTACTCTAATTCGCTTGTTATGGACAATGATGCCAATACGCAAATAATAGATCAGAAGATTCATTTCAATGACACGGTTTATGTCAAGACACCGTTCTTAGATGTTCATACGATCAAGTCGGAGAAAAAGTTTCCACTATTCTTGTACTTGGACTACTTTGATCAAGGAAATGGACATTATCTGTATGTTACAAATCTCACATTGCGATTTGACGAGAATCGATCTTCTAAACTCGCTGGTTGTGAATTGTCGAAGAGCTCTCTGAAGAACACGCAGGACGGTTTGGGTTATTTGTTTATAGAGAACAACCACATAGTTGGTGCATCGGCGAGTACACAACAATTGTACAGTTATAAAGAAGATGGAAAATTCTGTTACTTCAGAAATGTTAGCAGCTCGGATTATGATATAGTTTATGATGAAGTGAAAAATGGCTGCAGCCAAAGAGAACTTGATTTCCCATCGGCTTTCGGGTCGGGAAATCAGATCTTTTCTCACTCGAAGGGCTTTTCTAGTATCTGATATATGGTTTTACAAAAGTTTCATGTTTATTTTTTCTTCGTATGGTTCATGAAAAGCACCTTTTATAAAACTACCAGTTGATTCCCAAAAATGTGGAGAGAAAATGTAAAAGGATTTTTCCTGATGTCGTTTATGTGCACACTTAAATAAATAAGCTTTTTTTTTTTTTTTTTTTTTTGGGTATATTTATAGATGCACTTTGGTTGTTTCTTTTTAATTGAAAAATGCTTACCGGTGCCTGCGAACATTGGTGTTCACATCCCCCATTTTTTTTTAATAAAAAATATAATTTTGGCATGAACATGAACATACATTCGATATGATTTACTATGCAAAAACATTGAGATAAAAAAAATATATATATATACATATATAAAAAATAAAAAAATAAAAAAAAAACTTTTGTTGGTTTGGCTGAAATTGTTGTGGTCTGGTTTGATTGGAACATGAAAAGTGAACTTCACAACAAACCACCTATTCAGAAAGCACTTTTTTCCCATGTTTGCTTTCATGTTAACAACTGTTTTTAATTTATTTAAGTATTCTTCAGTTAAAATTGTTTTCCTGTCCTTTGCCATCAATTTTATGAGAATTCAATTAAATGAAAAATTCGTTAATTGTTAAAATGTATATAGCTTCATCCCATTAAGTTATTTATTTATTTATTTATTTTATTATTTAAATCCTATTAAGTTTAGACTTATAATGATATTTCCTTCTTATTTCTGCTCTATCTTGGTCTAGTAAAAACTAGAACAGAATACGGTTCCAATCTTTTTGGAGAATCTGTCCAATCATGGGACTCAGAGCTCAATTGAACTCTTTTTTTGGGGATTTTTTATTTTTTATTTTTCCAATTAAACGCTTTTGTTAAGCTAAAATGAAAAACCATCATATAAAAATTGCGAATATATAGAATTATATCGGTACTTTTTAAAAGAATAAATGACATTTTTTACCACGTGACTTCTAGTGCTCGTGCATGTTGTTGTTTTTTTATATATTTTTAATTTACATTTTTTGTACGTGCTCTCCAACAAGTTCTATTAGGATAAGCAGAGTAATTCGCGTCATATGGGATTTACATGCCAGACAATTATCTTGTCTCTCCAATCTCTACTAGTTGGGTTTCATTAACATTTAATGATTTACATGCAACTATTTAGGACCAAAATAAAAATGAAATTATTCATTTATAGAAAATAAATTACTTCCTAGGCAGTGATTATAACGTTCTTTTTACAAAAGTACACTTTTTTTTTTTAAATTTTATTTTGAAATACACAAACCAAACCCCCCCCCCCCCCCCCCCCCCCCCCCCCCACACACACACAACAACAAAAAAAAAAAACACCCAAAATACACTTGATTTGAAAAGTTTTCTGTAATGTTAAATATGTAAATAAGGTCCCAAAGAAAATAAAACAAAGACAATTTTAAGATACGAAAATTTACCTTATCAAATTGTTAGATTTTCGATAAGTTTTGGTAAATTTAAAAATATATATATACACGACAGTAGTGTATGTGCAGCAATTCATCCGTGGCCGTTGGATGCAAGATGGACGGCACCGATGAGAGGGAGAGAGAGAGTTATGTTGTTCTGGGATACACCCAAGAGAGAGAGGTTGCCAGGGGAAGAGAGAGAGAGAGTGAGTGAGTGTAGGGTGTAAAGTGGTTCCCAATTATAAATCGTACTACTAAAAAACTAATTCAAAACGTAAACTATTAATTCTTATATACAATGCAAAATAAGAATTCATATCATGAAAAATGAAAATTCCACAATAAGCATCTAGTATGTGTTTGGTTCACCCATAAATAAATAAATAAAAAACACTTAATTCAGTTTTTGTCTTTTTTTTTTAAAAAATCAACTAGTTTTACTTTTCACTAGTTCCAATTATATTTTAAAAACATAAATTTTAAAAGTTCATAATTTCGTATAAATAATTCCAAATGAAATGAATTTTTTAAGTTGCGTAGAATTTTAGGATGAATAAAATAAGTTCTGTATTAATTTTTTTCTAAATATTTTAAATTTTTATATTTTTTAACTCTAATAAATTAAATGCACACCAAACACATAATTTAACTCAACTTAACTCAAATAATAAATTTTCAACTCCAACACATGCTTAACGTCTATTTGACACATAGATTCGAATTGGAAAAAATCAAGTGGAAATGAAAATCTAAAATAAGAGGAGTGTTTAAAAACAAAAAAATGATTGCGGTATAAAAGTAAAATAAATAAATAAAATCCAACAAGATTCTATGTGCCAAAAAAGGCATCAATCAATAATTTATACTAGATTTATTTCGAAATATTTTAACAAAACGAATAGTCCAATAGATTTATGTGGACGTGGGACCAGCCCTTCCTCCTCATAGGCCAAAATAATAAAATAAAAAAAAATTAAAAGCACCGAAATTTTATAACAAATAGGGGGAGGGGACCACATTTCAAGGCCACTAATCAACTAACGATAATTAGCTTTACGAAATCCAACAATTCAATTTCCCCTTCTAATTCCAGCCTATAGATGACCCCGAAGAAAAGAAGAATTACGTTGACACTCTTTTTATATTCGTTTAAAGAATAATATTAGGATATTAATTTTAATCCTAATTTTTTTCATACTAACTCATGTGTCACATATTTATTAGTAAATAAAATTAATTAATATGATAATATTTTAAATATTTATTAATAAAAAATGATAACTCATATGTCATATAAATTAGTATTCAAAAGTTATGATTAGAATTTGTGTCCCTATCATTTTTCTTATTTAAATTACTAACCTCTAAACTTAAGCTACTAAAATACTAAGGTTTCGTTTGACATTTAAGTTTAACTCTAACTAAACTGTATTTTTGCATCTCAGTTTTTTTTTTTTTTTTTTTTTGAAAAGTAAAAAAAATTATAATTAATTTTTGAAAAGTTAACCAACTCAATTTATAATTTTCATCTTCAACCGACCAACCAAACACAAGCTAAAATAATTTTAACCATCAATTTACTTATTACATTAACTGTTTTGACAATACTTATGACATTAATTTAATCCTTAGAAATGTTATTTTTTATATCATTAAGTGCAAATTGCAGTTGTTAAAAGATCATGTAACTTTTTTTAAATATATAATTAAGGGTTAAAACATCATTTTCAGATCCTAAACGAGGGATCAATTTTTCTAACACATGTAAGGGTAAGTATTTATTTTTCTATATAGGAAATAATTTTTGCTAACCTCCTATAATCTAGATAGGAAAATTTATCCATCAAATTACATTTTTTCATAAAGTTTGACTAATAGATTGGTTGTTCTATGTGTGTATATATAGGGAGAGTCTCTCCTCTGGCACCCCCTAAATGTTGGATTTATGCTGCAGGAGAAAGAGAGAGAGTGGATTCAGCTCTTAACTGTCGAACCGGAAGCCGTCGTTGACGATCTCACTTCCGGCCAAGACAATGGGATTCAATTCTTGGCTTTGAATCTGCCGAAGACGGCCGTACAGAAATCACGGGCAGCCGAGGAAGAGGCAAGGCATTACCGGGGAGTACAACAGAGGCTGTGGGGGCAAGTATATGGTGGACATTTGGGACTCGAACCGGATAAGCTCCCTCGTGTGGCTCGGGACCTTCAACACCACCTTTGATAGACATGGTGTTTTTCAACATCCGCCAATTTACATTATTTTTCTCATAAATTCATGTATCTAATAATTGACACTCACATTCACTTGAAGGAAAAAATTGGAGAAAATAATTTACGCAGTAGAAAACCTAGTATGGTGGATTTTAAAATTTTTTACCATACTAATAGGAATGAACAAACTCATGTTGCAATATACAATAATTAATTTGCAACAAATATATACCGGTTTGACAATCAATTCTGGATGATCAAGCTAGCTTTCAAATTATGAGCACGTCCTTCCCTGCTATGACTCTTCCATGTATGAATGTGTGTGGGTACACTTGGTAGAATTTCCAGTTACGAAGCAATACTTCTTTTTTGTCTACCGTTTCTCTGTTCTCAATCTTGAAAACCCTTTTTTCCTATGGAGAATTTTGAAATAGAAACAAAAACATAAACAGTTAGATAATGATTCTTCGTAGTCCATTAGACTTAGCTTAGACCTTAGTCTTAACTTTTAGTCTTAGTCTTTTTGTCTAATCAAAAATTGCTTCATTAATCAAATATTTATAGCCACTGATACATTTTTAATTAATTAATTTTTGACAACCATTATCATAATTTAAATAAAAGATTATCCATATCCACAGATAATTATCCATTTATTAACTTCAAAATCATAGTAAATATCTAATCCAAGATATTCTCTAATCTGTTTTTAAATTTAAATTAAATTGTGATATTTATTCAAAGATAACAAATTTAATTCAACAATTTAAATTTCAAATATTATCATCTAATCCAAGATAATAATTATTTGAATTTCAAATAATTTTTAGAATTAAAAAAATCCTTTACTAATAAAATTAATTCATCCCAAAATTATCCAAAGCAACATGAGACTGCATCATTTGCCACATTAGTATAATCCCTAACTGAGACTTCCCCTATAACGTACGCCTACACCCATAGGAGAGGGGTGGCATTTTTCTGCTTCATCTTGTCCCATCCGGACAGTTCCGGCATAGCACCAGAATACCCAAAATTATTCCGTGATGTTTCTTGGAATTTGTGAACTAGCAAGGGGACCCAATGGACATATAAAATAAAAGCTAAAATAACATTAGATAAACTAATTAACCTAAATCAATTTATCCATATTATTAAACTTCATGACTACTCCTATATAAGTATGAAACTGAACTATTTGGTTCTATACCGAATTACGAAAGCTCATTAACATGGCTTTTGTCCATGACAGATATTGTGATGTAGAATCCCTATAGGGTATTTATAATTGAAATTAAGGTTAAAATTTTGTTTTATATTTTAATTATTTTATCATTAAAGTTTCTGTCATTTTATCTTGATCAAACCTTATTTATGAAATCCTTCATAAATAGAAAAATCATTCAGTAAACAAATTACAGAACGACCGAGATCTCTTATTGTTTAATCAAGTCTTGTAAGACACGTTAAAAGAATATCATTGACTCTCGTAAAAGAGCTATGGATTCTATATCTATGAATTACGTTGTCATCTTCTATGCAATGCATCTCCAACTTATCAAGTAAAAGTTACCATTCCTTCGGTGCCTAACCTTTTAATAATTAAAAGATACATCACATAGATATGTAATTATTTATCCACTTAAAATTAAGATGTCTACAAGAATATCTGTCAAAGTGAATTGATTTATCTAAAACAGAATTATTACATAAATCAATATCACTTTAGATCCGGTCTAATACATATGATAAACCCCTCATATGTATCAATGTTTTTACTCTGAAAGCCCCGTTCCAATAGTCAAGATAAACTATCCTACAAGAGTGAAGTAGACGACCATTACAGTCTTACCGAAGTCCCACCTTTGCTTCACGACTGCGAACTCTCAATTTATATTATCACTTCAATATTATATTTTTTCGTATAATTCCTTATGTATAATATAAAGTTATTATACAGATAATCTTGGTGCTATTTGCTTGAAACAAATCTATACTAATGAAAGTATCTAGGACAATCGATATGCGAAATAAATAAATAATCTTTATTGATAGATAAATGTCAAAAACCATGAACACATTTTCGCTTTAGGGTACTAATCCTAACATCACTTTCATATAATGACAACTTTCTCACTATGCTCGTCGGACCAACTCCACGTGCCCTCTATAGTACTCACCACTTGAACATCACGTCGGGGTGCCAGATATCATACGATATCGGATATAAGACTTTGTGTATATATATATATATATATATATATATATATAAACATATATACTTTTTGAGAATCAAGGAGTGTTGATGTTAAATATTTTGGTTAAAGTGATATCTTCATATTCTAAACAAAATGTAAAAAATTCCAGAAAAAAGAATGTGGTTTGATTGACAATGGCACACTTAAAAACAAGAATGAAGATTCTAATTTAATATCCCATTTTAAATCTATTATAAAATTTTTAAATTTAGGTTATGTTTGTGGACACATTTGGAAACATGTTTCCAAATATTTTTTTGTCATTTTCCTCCAATTCTACTATTTACTTTTCCAAATATTTTAAAAAACTCAAACTGTAAAAGTCTATAATTTTATCAATTTAAGTTGAAATGAGATAATTTTTTTTAATTGCATACAATTTCGAGAGGAATGAAACAAGATCCATATTGCTATTTTTTTTAACACGTTTCAAGTTTTACATTTTTTCACTCCAAACAGTTCATTTTCACCAAACACATATTTTAAAAACTCAAACCATCTCTAACCTCCAAAACACCGTCTCCAAACATGATCCCAAACGGACCCTTAATGTTTTAATTATGTATTTATACCTATAATCCAACCAAGTTCTTCCTATCTTAAAAAAAAAAAAAAAAAAAATCTTCCAAAGCAAATGCAACATGAAAAACAAAGTAAATTAAATATGCGTTTAAAATACGGGTTTGAAATGAAATTTTTAGATTAAAAGTGATTAATTTTTAAAAACTTATTATAAATTTTAATAATTAAAAAAAAAAAAAGATAAAAATAAACCTACAAACTTAGATTCTTAGACCTATCAACCAAACATGTCATAAATGACATAATGATAATAATAAAAAAGGAAAATGATTTTTGGCCCGTGTCGTACACATCTACTATCCTACGTAGACAGGAAAAAAGGTAGGGCCCACACAATATATATTTTTAAAATAAATAAATTTAAATGGTCAGGACCCATGGTGATGTGTCTCAATCCTTGTTCTACACATGAATAGTAAACCTTGCGATTCGTGCTATGTAACAGCACTAAAAATAAATAAATAAATAAATAAGAAGAAAGAAAAATATTAGTAACATCGGATATTCAACATTACATTAATGATATTTTTATTTATCAAAAATTTTAAAAATAAAAAATTAATTTCATGAAAAAAAGAATTAAATTACCTGAAATTAAATTTTAGATTTAGATAAAAATATTTATTAATTTATCAATGAATTTATTTATTTGAGAAATTAAATTTATATTATATTATTTACTTTCTAAAAATAAAAATAATTGAGAATACATTTATTGTAGTTATAAAATTATCTGTTAAATGAAAAAAATTAATTAAATAAAATAAATGATATATTTAATATAAAATTAGTTACATTATTATTTTTTAGGAGAATAAATTTATTTATGTAGTTAGTAGATGAGAGATAAGTTCCATCTTATCAAAAAATTAATTTTTTATTTTAAGTAAAACTCACATTATTTGATTTTTAAATACAAAAATAAACACTAAAATTTAAAATTATAAATTAAATTAAAAAAAATTGAATTACTTATCAGTAAACAAGCATAATAGAGAAGGAAGAAGAGACAAGTTCAACAAGCCTTTACTTCTTTTTCTTCTTTTTTTTATTTTATTATTTTAATTATTATTTTAATTATATAATTTCATTGCTGTTTTAAAATTTAAAAGTTAAAAATAAGGTGCAGATAATATTTTTAAAATCAAAATTATCAGTGGGACCCTAAAAAAATAATAATGACTTACAAGTGGATCCCATGTGGGTGGGACCCGCGGTGATGAATCCAAATCCTCATATAAAAAGCAAAACAACAGATGGTTCATGATTCTTTGTCTCTGCTCCTCCTCGTCCATGGCTTCCTCTCAATTCTCTCTCCTCTCTTGCTCTCTCTCTCTCTCCTCCTCTACCAACCTCTCTCCTCCTCAGCCCATCTCCACTCCCTCCGACCAGACTTCCTCTCCCTCCAAGAACGACAGACCACTCCTCTAAACGACACCCCACCCACTGTCTACTTCGAAGTCACCAAACCCATCAAACTCCCCAAAACGACAACCCCCTGTTCCCAACTCGTCCTCTCCCACGACTTCGCCTTCACCTACGGCAAACCCCCCGTCCTCTCCCCCTACTCCCCTCCCTCCCATTGCCCTTCTAGAACTTTCTCGAAGATCGTCCTCGAATGGCGAGCCACTTGCCGCGGACGCCAATTCGACCGGATCTTCGGCGTCTGGCTCGCCGGCGTCGAGCTTCTCCGCAGCTGCTCCGCGGAGCCGAGAGCTACGGGCATTGTTTGGACCGTCGAGAAAGATGTCACCAGGTACTCTTCCTTGCTCTTGAAGGAAAACCAGACTCTGGCTGTTTATCTTGGCAATCTTGTTGATAATACTTACACTGGGGTTTACCATGTGAATTTGACTTTTCGTTTTTACCCATTTGAGGAGAGTTTCAAAAGGATTGAATCCGATGATGGGGGTGATAAATGGGCTGATTTGATCTTGCCCATTTCGAGAAATTTGCCCCTGAATGATGGGTTGTGGTTCGAAATCGAGAATTCGACGGATTTCGTGTTCAAGGATGTGAGAATTCCCCGAAATGCGTATCGGGCTGTTCTTGAAGTGTATGTCTCTTTTCATGAGAATGATGAGTTTTGGTATTCTAATGTTCCTAATGAGTACATTGATGCAAACAATCTTACTAGTACTCCGGGAAATGGCCCTTTTAGGGAGGTTGTGGTGAGTCTTGATGGTGATCTTGTTGGTGCTGTTTGGCCTTTTACTGTGGTTTACACTGGTGGGATTAATCCCCTTTTGTGGAGACCGATTACCGGTATCGGGTCGTTCAATTTGCCGTCTTATAACATTGAGATCACGCCGTTTTTGGGTCGGGTTTTGGATGGGAAGAGTCATAGGATTGGTTTTAATGTCACGAACGCGTTGAATGTTTGGTATGTGGATGCGAATTTACATCTTTGGTTGGATGAGAAGAGTGTGAGGACTCAAGGAGAGGTTTTGGAGCTTGTTGACTTGCCTATTGTTGTTTCCTTGGTTGCTAATTTCACCGGTTTGAACGGAACGTTCCTGACGAGTGTAAGCCGGTCTGTGAAATCAACCGGTTGGGTTAAGTCCTCTTATGGCAACATCACGACCGGTTTCACTCAAGACTTCTATTATAGCAACTCAATGATGATGGGAAACAATGGCAATCTGCAGATTGTGGATCAGACCATCTATTTCAACGACTCTGTTGATGCAAACTTGCCATCTTCTTCACAAGTTTTTTCATTGAGATCAGACAAAAAGTTTTCGGTTAACATGTATTCGAACCTATTTGATCAAGGAAACGAAACTTCCTTGTTCATTACAAACGTCACTTTGGGATTCAATAAGAAGAAGTCCAAGGGCTCTTCTCGTGTTGGCTTCTCAACGAGTACTCTGGAGAATCTGCAGAGCGGTCAAGGAAATATGGTTGTTAAGGATAACTTGGTAGTTAGAGGACTTGGGAGTACACAGCAAGTTTACAAGTATAGCGGACCTGATTTGTGTTACTTCAGAAATATAAGTAGCTCAAACTATACCATTCTTAATGACCATGTCGGAAGCAAATGCAGCAAAAGAGCAGAGCCCCACCGGGGTTTCGGGTTTCATAGACTCTGGCCTTTTCATGCTAGAAGGGTTTCTCTAGATGACTCACTTCAGAACTCTTTGGGAGATTAGGTTAGGCAACTTGGATGGTTTCTCAATATTGCTTCACTCAATGGTCTCTTTTGTAAGATGTTCTTGAGGATCTTCCAAATGGTCACCCTCAAATAAAATTGTAAGTAATTTTTGAGAACATTGTGTTTGGATACTACTGTTGTGGAATTCCATTAATCTATTAATGATTTCTGGTATTTGTTTTCGCACCCTAATCCATGGAAATTACCATAAACATGAACATAAACAAAAATTTACATGTCTGTCTCTTAAAAAATGAATTTTTTTTTTTGGGATTCCTGCAGCTGACACATGTCAGTTAATTTTAAGAAATAATTAGTTATTTTAACGAGTTCTTTCCTTTTTTTTTTTTTTTGCTTGGATATTTGTTTAATTAATTATATAATGTCTTATAAATATGTATGAAAATGTCTCCTATACAATACTGCATGCATATCGTACAATACTTGTAATTTTTTTATTATAAAACTTTACATGTAACTTTTGTCACGTGATATTATTCAAAACTTAGTGTAAATGATAAATATCATTAAAAAAAATATATATTTGAATCACATGATTAATATATAATATAATACAAATCACGTTATAAAGTTATAAAGTGACGTATAAGAATGATTAGTCCCTTCCTATATATACACACATTATTCCATGTTATATTAACAATCATTAAATTCTGCTCTAATGTTAATTGGATATCTAACAAGTTGGCCGGCAAATTTCTATGCAATTTTCTCGAAATCTGTTTGTTTGCTTCCACTTGTATTCACTTTGTATCATCATCATCATCATCATCATTATTATCGTTTTGAAATGTGGAATAGGGCACATGAACAAAAGCATTATCGAAAGGTCCTTACTAGAAAACAAGTAAGTACTATGTCTTTTTAGCAATAAATAAATAAATATTCTGTTTAATAGGGTACACTGGAAATCATTTATTTCTCAGGTCAACTATCTTGTTCGTAGAGAACCCAATATTAAAGCTTATAGCCTTGTACTCTTTCCATGGAACCAAGAGAAGTTATCTTTTTTTGGTTCAAAAACCAAGAGAAGTTTACTCTAATCACATTTTTGGTGTTTGAATATTGCTTGTTCCTTTCTATTGTTTCCATCTTTTATTTCTAGTGTATTTTCCCTCCATTTGTGCAAAGAAAATTATTAGGCAAAACTTATGGTCAAGGCTGTACTTTTATTCTTTTGAATAGTATTGTTACTTTAGCCGTTAGATTAATATTTGATGACATGCAGAACTATGTCCAATCAATCACGTATCAAACTATTAAAAAATTGATCTAATAGCTTAAAAGGAAATAACAGTAGTTTGTATCATTAAGTTTAGTAAAAAATATTATTTACCTTATTTCAACTTTCTATTGTGATATATTTTAATAAGACAATATCAAGATGATTGGATTGAAAAAGAGAATCCATATATGAAGATAAAAAGAGAGGGGGAAAAAAAAAATTCTAAATTTTGTCCATTTTTCTCATCTACAACATATACCTTTCTTTCTTTTTCATTATCTTTCCCTCCAAAAATAGTCCGAAAGGCTTGTTTGGTGGGCACACTAACGGTGAGCCCGCAATTGCTTTTATCGAGTCCAAAAGCAACTTTTAGCTTGCTTCTCGAACTGCTGTACATCAAATATGATGGTTTTCATGAAAGAGATATTGATTTTGTTAGGAAAACTACCGATTAAAACATTTCCCTCTTCGATCGATAAAATAGGATCTCCAAACAAGTTTTAACTAAGCCATTAAGTCAACGAAGACAACAATAAAATCAAAATAACCAACCACATGAGAGACTTTGATTTATATATATATATATATATATATATATCAGTATCTATACTTAAAACTTGTATACATTTCATTTCATTAGAAAAACACGATGCTAATTTTGACAAGTATAATAATAGAAATTACCCTCAAAGAAAAAAAAAAAAAAAGAGGACAAGTAGGCACATACATGTATTTTTTTCAATGTTTTGTTTCTTTTATTTTGATTTTGTTTTTCTCGAGAACATTTTGACTACCTCCAACAGTCAAAATTGAGCATTGACGTATGAGTTGTTACACACTTAAAATGTTCTTGTACATGCTTGATGAGGTTAAAAATTAATGATAGATTTTATGAACAAATCCAAAATATATGGTATACGTATATAAAATTTCTCGAAATAAAATGTCATTTAATAATGGGTTTTCAGCATTGTCAGCCCCTAAACTTTTCAGCATTTGGAAATTTACCCCCTAAACCTTTTGTTTTGACAGTTTTACCCTCAAGCTTTTTAAATTGTTGCAATCCATCCACTTTGTTAACTTCTTGTTAAATTGAGGTTCAGAGTGATCATGAGAAGAACATGGATTTCCGTCAATAATTTAACGTAAAATTAAGTAAAGTGGACACATTAGGAACAATTCAAAAAATTGCCAAAAGTCAAATAGCTTAAAAATTCAGTCGATTTAAAAAAAAAAAAAAAAACCCCTATAATTGCGGGTAAATTGAACAAAGTAACGTTTAAAGAAAAAAGAAATTTGGAGATGGCGGGCCTACTTCTTATAGGCTCCGATACACAACAACGGCTAATCCTCACTCAAAATGGTTCGATTCCTAAGCTTTCTCTGTGACATGGCATCTTCCATGGATACATATATACACACACACACACACACACACACACACACACACACACACACATATATATATATATATGCTGAAAACGTGCAAGTCTATCTTAGTTATATTGAATTTAATCAGGCATTTTCAAGTCATAAATTGGGATGCAAAAGTTCCATATTTTATCTTCTAACTTTAGATTTTAAGTTATCTTAAGACTAGGGTTCTTAATCAGTTGGTTTCCAGTGCTTTTTTCATCAACCAATGATCGAAAATTTATCGGTTGGTTTCAGAAAAAAGTTGAGCAAATGAAGCATCAAATCAGATGAGAACTAACCGAACACTAACCGAAACAGTCAGTCTTTCGCAAGGGAATAGCCGATGAAGAGGAGCAACACCGATGAGGGATGGTAGAGATCGGAGTGGCTAGTGCTAGAAAAAAAAGGTGAGGTGGCGCGATTATGGAAGGGTTTCAATCCTTAAAAAAAGAGTGATCAATGTGCAAAAATCGACAATTGATGGTTAGGTTAAACTAATGGATAACATCAATTGCATTACACTGAATTGTTCAAACAATGTAGTATTAGATAGTTCTACTCAGACTATTCGATTCCTTCGTTTTTTAGCTTCTTAATTAGGACCGTATATTTTTTTGATGCTAAATACACAACTATGAATTCAAGAAAATACGGGCAATTAAGATGACGAATAATTTGCAGGTAGCCTTCTTTATGGAGTACATCACGTGATTAAACAATATCTTATTTTATATTTTGTTTTCCTGAAAGAAATCCTATCACGTTGAAATCTAAGACCATGAATTTCCCTTTTCACCTGTTAAGCTAGCCCTAAATTACTATGAAACATGGGCACGTGAAAATGTTCCAAATGCTATCTTAACCTATAAATATTATTATAAAATGATTCATCTAATAATGGGAGCAATAGGGCCATCCTAAATTATTGTGTGAAAACATAATTGCAAGTTGGAAACCATGCTATATAGACTTATCTCCCTACTATACATAGTCCCTACTAAATAGCATATAATTGTGCTAATTTTTCCTAATCTCAATAATAATTTGAAGCACCAACACTTATTATTTTATACATTTCTCTCAATTAATATCGAATCCAACACTAGATATAATATGCGTTGATAAAGGATGTAGGTAAATAGTGTCCTCCTTTTAGGGACCGGGGTTGTATTATTCATTTAAAATTACTCTATAACAAAGATAGAGTAATCTGCTCGGGGTCTATATATAGATCATGATGTTGGGGTCATTATTAATCATTTTTACAATATGGTCCATATATAAATGTTATAACGCTCACCAAAATGGTGAAATGCCATCATTTTCTTATAATTGATGGCTGATTTTTATTACTGAAATAAATATTTTATAGGTAGCAGTGTTTTTGATGATTTTCTTTTATAACATTGACACGTTATAGCAAATACTACAAATAATTATTCGGAAAAAGTCGATAAAAAAAACAGGTTTTAAATACTTATTAAGTAAATGACGAATTTTTTTTTAATAAGAAAATAAGCTTTAATCAGTGATTAATTGTGGTCAATTGATTAACCATGGTCAATCAGTGATTGACTGAACAATCATTTAATAGTAAAATAAAAAAGACAATTTTCCTATTTTTATAAACTTCAGAAATATTAAAAAACCTCTTAAAAAAATGTCATTTACCCACTAATCCTCTTAATATGGACAATATTGATTTATGATAATTATTGCAATTATAATTGAAATAACCTCCCCTAAAAAATTGAAATGATCTCACATAAAAAAAAAAAAAAATCTAGTCCTGTTATATATAAATTACTCTTTTTATAATTAGTTCTTCGTAAAAAATTAATGCTTTTGGACTAATTTTTTATTTTATTTGTGCATGTCATTCTTACGCAGGGGTTATGTCAATCGTCCCTGTATCATTTTAGTTTTATTGGATGTCTTCGGAAATTAATTAATGACACAAGTCTGTAGTACATATAATTTCCTTTTCTACCGATCAAGACCAAACCAAATAAGACCGCTTCCAAAAAAAAACAAAAAAAAAGGGGAAATAGACCAAATTTTTTTTGAGTGATGGTAAATAGCACAATTTTTTTGGATGATTAATAGCATATTCACGATAAATAATGTATTTACGAAGTATTATTCAGGATAAAATTATTTTTAAAAAATTCTCATAAATAAAATATTTACAGTGAATATCATATTTTTGATAAATAATTTGTTTACGAAGTATATTTACATAAAATTAACTTTAAAAAATTATTATAAATAAACAATTTTTCAAAAATATCTTATTATCCTCAAAAATTATTAAAATGTATTATTTACTTTTTAGCATTTTTTAAAAATGGTCTATTTGCTGTAATTAAAAAAAAAAATTTAAGCTATCTCTGTTCGCTATACAACAGATACCAGGTACCATCTTGCAATAAATTAATATATACATATTATTCAAGGAAAAAGTTAACGTATAAAAACAACAAAATAAAGTAAAAAGTGATAGAAATAGTATTGGTACATTAAGCCAAGCCATTTTATAGTAAATCGAAAACAGGAACGTTTTGATTTGTGAAAAAGATTCTTAAACAGTAAACATTTTAAACGAAAAGAACACCATTTATTTATAAAATAAGCAAGCATTTATAAAGATGCTAATCTCAACTATCACCGGTCAATACTTCTCCTAGGTGCTATATAGGGCCTACGGCTGCGGTAGCTAGCTTATTTTTTTTTTATTTACTTTTAATTTTATGAACTGATAAAAATGACAATTAGAATCAAAATCACCATCAAATGATGTGATCTAACGATAATGAACTATTGCGATAAATCTTTGATAAAATGTTCTAGTATTAAATGATAATTTATAACAAGGCCGACTCATACTTGATCTAGTCTCAATATAAACCAAGAGGCCGCCTCATTGAAATTCGAATTGGTAAAACTCAATAGGAAAAACCTGGACAAGAAAAAGAGATTGCATGATTAAAGCTAGTAAAGAGAAAAATCTAAATCCAAACATCTGAAAACCAGATCAACTCCAAAAATCAATCCATAAACACACAAGCAAAGTTAAAGAGAACTATTTACCCAAAATCTATATTAGGGTATATTTAGTCCTTTCCAAGTCTGGTTTAAAAGAGCAATATTACAATTTGGCACAATGAACCAGAAGTTTGAGGAATCCAATTGAACACCTTTTCAAAGTCAATTTATCAGCCATTTGATTACCTTCTCGAAAAATATGAGAAACCTCAATACGAGTAGCTTTTTATTTCCAACAGACGTTCGTAATGTATTATGGATCCAAAGAAGCTCAACTACATAGGTCGAATCACACTCAAGTTTTTCCCAACCATGATTGTGAGCAAAAGAAATTTCTCAAAGCAACACTTACGAGAATGGCTAGCTAGCTACAAGTATAAATGTACAATTGAAAATTTATTTATATTGGTATCGTGGCTATGCCTAAAACATGATACTATGGATAATATGGACATCACACTAAACACCATTTTTTGTTAAAGTTATATTTCCATTTTAGGATTATTTGATCATAAATTAAAAAAAAAAGGGAAGGGCATGCTTCTATTACATGATTTAGAGTGTGCCTGTGTTTCTATTTTTTTATACTAGGTTACGAATCGATCACAAAAACTCAATAAGCTGATAGAAGGTGTGTCAATAATAACTTTATATTCTAACACTTCCCTTCACGTGCAGACCAAATAAAAATAAACGGGTGGGCAAACATTAATCTAAAAGTCCAACGCAAATATGAAACTCGAAATATGTTAAAAATCCTACATGCAATTATAATAAAAGAGTTACAAGGGTTTGAACTCAGAACCTCCTACTCTGAGACCATGTTAGATAATCAATTCTGTTAAAAAACTTAAGCTCATAAAAGGTGGACTGATAATTATTTTATATTCTAACAGTTAAAGAAACATCTTGAGCAGTAATATTGAATGTTGCTTCTGTTTTATGTTAATGTTTCATGTATTTGTCGCATATGGAGTCAAAATTCATGAATACCTAACTATCTTATTAAAAAGGAAAGAAAAGAAATCACATACATGCACCTTGAGTTTTGAATGTACAAATTAAGAATAAATCCATCTGTTTTAGTGGCCCTATGGAGGAGAAGTTCTGTGCAGCCTTAGATTTTGGTGTTGTATAGTAGCTATATATGGCCTATGAGTATCCTGTTTCTTAAGCCCAAACGCAGCATATATATATATATATATATATTTTAAATTTTGGTGTTGGTAATATACTCCATGACTTGGTATTATCATGACCGTTGGTCTCTTACAGCAATCGGGATTCGTATTCTATATTTTTATGACAGTCTGTAGAGCTGTTGTTAAGGTATACATATAATTATACAGATACGACGAGTTTTTACTGTCTATATGAAAATAACATTATCCTACATTATTAAATATGATTTTTTGTTTGTTTTTAATTTATAGTGGTGGATTCTAACTTCCTAATAAGTTTAATTAAATTACTGATAAATTCAATAACATTATACATTCGAAGAAAATAAGAATAAATTGCAAATTTCTATGGTAGGAACCTTTTTTTAATTACTGATAAGAACATTTTGTTTTAATGGTTGTATTAATTTTTAGGTAATTTGTAGGGTTTTTCCTCAAAAAGCATACATGTATGGATTTATTCTTTGAAATCCAAGAAAGCACTGAGGGGCAGGAAAAAAAATTCAAGAAAGCATTGAGGGGGAGGGAAAAAAAAAAAAAACATATCTATTCGATGTTTTGTGTATTGTTAGGTATTGATCTAAGCTTATAATTGGTGGTAGCCCACTAACAAAGAACTTGTTGGGATCGAAGAACATTGTGAGCATGGGCACCACAAACTCTTGACATAAAATTTGTCAAATGAAATCGTTAAAATATTAACATAACCGCTTAATAATGAGTAGTGCTATGGATACAATTCTCACAACTTTTGATAATACCAACTCATGTGACATACATCTTTTTAATAAAGATGTTTTTAATTAATGTGATAATTATATCAATGGAAGAATTGATAACTCATACGTCATCTAAGATGTACTCAAAGATTGAGATTAAAATTGATATTCTTAGCATGAGTTGGGTTGGACAACTCAAGAAATCCAACTCCAATTTTTTATTTTATTTTTATTTGTCTTTTCTTGAAAAGTCAACTCAATTTACTATTCACAACTCCAATTATAACTTAAAACCTTAAGTTTTAAAAGTCCAAACTTGCAAATACAAATCTAAATGAGACGATTATTTTAAAATTATAAAAATTTCAAGACGAATAAACAAGATCTATATTGATATTTTTTCTGATACAATTCAAGTTTTTACATTTTTTTTTAATTCCAATAAGCCAAATACATAATTTTAAAACTCAACTCAACTCTAATTCTCTGATTCAAACGGGTTAATCAAACACATGCTTAGTATTTTTCTTGAACTATAGATCATACCGAATATTGACAATAAAAAGAACAGTTTTCAACCGTAAAAATTCCTTAATAATTTCACATGCATTTGCAGAATTGCACAGTGTTTATATTGTACGTCCTTTGCTTTAACCTTGATTAATAACTTCCCTTATCGAGACGTAAGCAGCTGATGAGAGAAATATTTTTTTAAAAAAAAATTTATTTTAATTTTCCAAAAGAAATTAATTGCAAAGCACTGGCCAGCTGTGGGCCCTTTTATCTTAAAGATAGATGGATCTTCAAGAAAACGAAGCCAATTGCTGGATGACGATGAAAAAACTAGAAATTAATTAATTAATTTAAATTAAAGGAAAAAATTGACAGGCTAATAATAAAAAAGTAATATGGGAAACAGCTGATCGAAAGGTTATATTTGATATCCTATGTGGCCCACATTGATTTTCTTGACGAAACTCCAAAAGTCATGAAATAAGGAAAAAAAGGGAAAAACGAGAGAGAAACAACAAAAACATCACTATTTGTACATAGTCATGTTTAGTATCAAATTAGCAATGTGATATTGCAATTTGGTGCCCCTTTCTGGGCTTACTTTCCAATGACAATATTAAGGGTTTTGTTATGTTACAGAGATAGGATGGTTTTCTCAAGTGTACACGTGTCTGTAGATACTGTAGACCTGTGGTAAGGATAAAAAGAAACTCAAGTTCCATATCGTAAAAATATAACACACATAACATTGTATAAGAGTATTACAGCACTTACCTCAAGTCTCATCATTATTGCAAAATTTAAAAAACAACCACAGACTATAATGATATTTGACCACTATACTTAACATTGCGCATTGACTTATTTAATATGGAAGCCAAGTTCCTTAAAAGTCTTAAATTCTACACTTTATATATTAAGAATGCTATCGGGCTCCGTACGTAGCTTACATAGAAACTAAGAGTGGTCTTGTTATCCGGTGTTGAGCCAGACAATAATTTTGATTTATATACACACAAAATTAGAGTTTCCTATTAGGTATCGCTAACGGGAACTTCGTAATAGGGTATCGTTAACGATAGTACATAGATGTGATATATTGGTATTACTCTCAAACGTTTTTTGAACATGTTGTCTTACGTCTTTTGAGACACAAAAATGAAAACGTTTCCTAAATCGTGTTTAGTTAGTAAATACTTTGAAACTGAAACAAAAACAAAAAAATAGTGAGAATGGTTTTTGTTAAGGAAACTGGAAAATGGTTGCAATTTTGGGTCCTTTGGGTATCATTTTCATAACGTTTTCGAGTTTTCCTATGTTTTCGAAAATGATTCTAAGTTAGCGATTGTTTGTACCATTCAGAAAACATAAACGAAAATTAAAAAAGACAATCATTTTCATTTTTATTATGAAATGACATTTGCGTATTTAATTTTTTAGGCTTATGAAATATTTTACTGTTTCTTATAGTTAAACAAATCACTCTAGGAAACACAATCAAAACACAATGTCAATAAATATTTCAAAACCATTCCCAAAACATTATCATTTCTATTTCATATCTAAAACAAAATCATTCCCAAAGTTCTCCCAAATTTCACTTTTTTTTATACCCAAATTAATCACTAAAAACAAAGCCATACACAATTTTAAAAACAATATAGCATTATTTGTAAAAATTATCATTTCTATTTTCATCCCTAAAAAACAAATCATTTCTAAGAAACTAAACACAATTTTATATATCTAGTCAAATCAAAAGAAATGAAAAAAAAAAAGCAAAATAAATAGTTTCTGAGGGTAATGTAGAATTTTCATTTTCCTAAACAACATTAAGGAATCCCCAATCACTTTATTAACTTTTTTTAGGTATTATAAATGTTCTCTCCTTCTTGTGAAGGTAAGATTTGTCTATGTGTGGGTGTGTGTCTCAATATATATATATATATATATTATATATATATATATTTTTGGGTAAAATGGCTCAATAGAAAGATATACATTTGAATGGTACATACTTCCATCCACCACAAGAGTGGAAAAAAAAATTTATTATAAGTATGATAGTAGGGTATAAATACTAAAAGTTATAGCCACTAGGTTTTCTATTATGTTTGTTCAGTATTTGTATATTAATGTAGATGTAGGGAGTAGTATTAGGAAACAAAAATTATTCAGTTCCAAATTAAACAGGTTGGCACTAATTTAAAACAGATAGATTTTTTTTTTTTTTTTTAACATGGTTAGTTATTCTTAGAATTTGAGTTAACTGAGATCTTCTTTAATCCATCCGGATATTTAAAAAAATTGTGTGTTTGGAATCTTAGAAAAGTGATATAAATCAAGATTTAATTTATTCAACTTAATTAGTAATTAGATCTCCGAGACCAGATCGTTTTGGCAATATAATATATATAATATTGTTTTTTTTTGCTGACTCTGTGTGTGTGGGTGTGTGTGTACACATATAATGTATGCATATGTCAGGGGTAGACGTTTTGTCCCCGTGGAAAATCAGTGTGTAGCACTTTATTTTATTTATTTATTTGTGTGTTACGTATGCATTTAGAAAGTCCGGTTAGCAGGCATGTCTAGCTGACTAGGTGAATTGAATTCTTTATCCTTTTTTTTCCTCTTACTAAATATAATTCTTTTATTCATAGTTCAGTCCTTTTTTTTTTTTGGACTTATAGAACAGTCTATTTCGAAGTTTATTTTTTAAAAAAGTTGATTTGCAATAATTTTCTGAATTACATTTGACATAAAAGGAATCTAAAATAACGACATAGAAGAATTATCTTATCAGTATTTTATCGGTAGTTTTTTGGAAGGATTTTATCGGTTTTTTTTTTTCTAATAGTAATTTGTAAAATATTTTGTGGTTTTTTTGCAAAAAATATTTATTGTGTTTTTTTTAAGGAAAAATATTTATCGTGTTGATCACGCTACTTTGTTAAATGTTTAGAAATACTAATCAATAATTAAATACTCATTTATCTTGAACTTAACTTTATACGTATTTTTTTTTCTTTAATTAACGAAGCTAGTAGGGCAAGTTTGAGGATTGAATCTCTAACCATGGAAGTGTTTTTATTGGGATTTCTTATGGCTTCATAAAAATTATCCTACACAATTTATGATGGAAAACACTATTCAATTAAGATTTTCACGCTAAAGAAATTTAACCAATTTGCGGTGCGAGAGGTGCTCCAAAATCTTTGCCGTTGCGCGGCGCTTATATATACTCGCAGTGCAATTAACGAGATCCTAAAATTGGAATAGGGATCTCATTCTGCTCGAGGAGTTTTTTACAGTATAAACGTTCCTTTAAAAAAAAAAAAATTATAAGTAGGGAACTATAGTTCTAGTTGTAGTAAATTCAATGGCCTAGTTTATATGAGTCATGTCCGCATGAAATTTGTAGTGTAAATATAAAACTGTTTTCGTTTATTGATCAGATTGTTAAAAAAGTAATCTATCAACTAAAATTACAATTCCTATTCTCTGATATAGTGAAAAAGAACATTCCTACCGTTTGAAATCTCCTCTCGCACTTAAATCGCACTCCAAGCTCGGATAATTACTGTATATAGATATATAAAACATTTATACATATAGTGTAGTACAGCCCAAGTGAGGGACTAGGGGGAATTTGAATGGCCTATCAGTACCAATTACGTTAATATACTCAATAATGATTGCACTGATGATGGAAGCACTATAATAAATAATAAAAAAGATTAATAAAGTAACTAATTAGTACCACTAAAGCAAGAAAATATATGAGAGAGAGGGAAGAAGGTTAAAAAAAGAAAATAAAAATAAAAAAATAAAGAGCTAAAAGCATTTCCCCTATAGGTCCCATTCCAATATACCATGTCTCCTAATCACTTGCCCAAGTTGTTGATTTGATCTTTATTTTCCTCCCCCTTTATTTATTATTTTTCTTTTCTTTTTTTTCACCCTTCCTTTGTTCTTTTCCTTTTTTTTTTTCCCTTGCTTCAAAAATCCTCTCCACCACCTCATTCCTCTTCCTAAAATTTCCATGATGTCCAACACCAAAGGCAAAGATGCAGCTGAAGGGTCATCCTCTAGATCACCCTTACCGGCCGCCACCGCTCCTGTGCCGCAGCCGCTAAGCCGCTACGAGTCGCAGAAGCGGCGGGACTGGAACACTTTCGGGCAGTACCTGAGGAACCAGCGGCCTCCGGTTGCGCTCCCGCAGTGCAACGGAGGCCACGTGCTGGATTTCCTCCGGTACCTGGATCAGTTCGGTAAGACCAAAGTGCATATGCAAGGGTGCGTGTTCTTCGGGCAGCCCGAGCCCCCGGGACCGTGCTCTTGCCCCCTCCGGCAGGCTTGGGGAAGCCTTGATGCCCTAATCGGGCGCCTCCGTGCCGCCTACGAGGAAAACGGGGGCCCGCCGGAGGCGAACCCCTTCGCTAGCGGCGCAATCAGGGTTTATCTACGTGAAGTGAGGGACTCTCAGGCGAAGGCTAGAGGAATTCCCTACACCAAGAAGAAGAAGAGAAATCCGATTATCAACAAGCCTAATCATGATCATCATGATCAACACAGCTCAAGCTTTACCATGCAGTGATGATATTTTGATTCAGATATATGGTTTTAATTTCCCTAAAAAAACAAAACAGGTAAATATTTATATTTATTTCAGATTTTTGGTTGCTGAAAAAAATCCTATGTTGAGAATTATTATGAAGTACTAGTACATGGCTAGAATTTTAAAAGTTTTTATGTACTTCCTTGAAGTGGTAATACAAGACAAAATTAACATTTATTTAATAAATGGACCGTTATATATACTTTATATTGTAACTTGATTAATTTAAATCATAATTTATCTGATTTAATCCAGTTCCTCTCTATCTAGAACAAGAAATATTGATGGATAATTTGCCGGATTAGTATTATATTTGTTCAAATGTAGGTCATTTTCTAGTCTTTTCTTGGTAATAAACCCTAGGCGAAGGGCTTCAAAAACCCTAGTATGCATAGTGTGTGTATTTATAAATTATATTTATAGCTATATATATAGGAACTGTTAATGTATAGATTCGTACGACCCCCCCCCCCCCCCCCCCCCCCCCCCCTTCTTAAAGAAATCTGAACTTCATCTTTGACGAAACAATATTTGATGTAATTTATAAGATATAATGGGTCCCCTAGAAAAATGTAAATATATAATGGATAGATCTCTCTCTCTCTAAAAATCAAATAATTTTCCTTTAAGATTCTGAAAGATCCTGTGCCTTCCATGACGGACATGAACTCAAAGGTTACTGTTTATACACATGTAGTGAGTATATGTATTTTTTTATATCTACTCATATAATATGTGTGGTGTATAGTATTAATCCAAACAGAAATTGCTTACAGTTGAAAATATAAATCTTATGATCCAAGTTCTGAGAGGATGATGCTTGAATCTGTTTGCTGGTATCAATAAGACAAGGCATCATTAGTCATTAAACTAATTAATTAAGATATTTTGTTTTTTCTTTTAAATTTTTTTTCTCTATTTGTAATTTGTCTTGCTCCAACAGATAATTTTTAAAAATTCTGTCTAGCTCTTTTGTTTTTTTGCTATAATTATTTCGTTTCATAAGCGGTATTTCCCTAATTAATTATTTATGACCTTCGTGAAAAGAAATGATAATCAGATCTTTATTTGTTTGGTCTATTGATTAGCCGTGCTAATTATGGGTCTACTTTGCATTAATTATTACATGCCTTTGAGTACGATTATTAATTAATTCACTTTTAATTAGCATTAAATTATTTTGGATTGTCTTAATGAGCTAACTACTCTTTTAGGATTTGAAATGGATATATGAACTAAATGACTTCAAATTACCATTTTGCTCATTGTGCCAAATATGAAATAGCTGGTTGTCTTCCAAGGCGAAGGTCTCTAAAGAGACTATCGCAATTCTTCTGTGCATATTAGTTATTGCTTTAGGCGTTTTACCTTTGATGCTAGTTATCCTCTCTCATAATTATTTATATTTTTTGGCTTGAATTGGTTTTCCTTTTGTTTTATTTTTTTCTTTAGAATTTGTTCTGGTTTCCCGTTCAAAACTACTATTGTAATTTTTCATTGTAGCAATAAAACTCCCCTTCTAGGATACATAAAAAAACGGATATAAGCTATAATTTGACTAGTTTATATCAATCCTCAGATTTGAATAGCAAATTGCTAGATATTTCTTTTTTTTTTTTTTTTTTTTTAAGTCAATGATTTTTTTAAAAAAGTTTTGTTAAGCAAAAACAACTCTTTTTCCCTACTGATTTTTTTTTTTTTTTTTTTCCCTTTTAGTTTTACTGGAGGATTTTACAATGAGGCTTATTATGATTGGGACCTTTCAAATGTACGTATTTTCAATAATTACTATTATATGGATTTTTTTCAATAATATTTGTTAGGTCGGGACGAATTAGTTAGGAAGAATAGGTGTCTCAACTTAGTACGTATTTCGTTTGTGTTTATTATTAGTTCTCGCCTTCTTTATTAAGAAAATGTATGTAGTTTCATGGAGTTCACTAAATGACTACAATTTTAGCTGGCCTAATTACATTCATACAAATACGTACATTTAAGCAAGTTCTTAATTCCACAATGCATTTCTTATCTAATCTAGTTAATTGTATGATTAATTTGGTTATGCATGGCTTGTCAAAATCTATTGCATTGGCACTTTTCCAACAAGTAAGTTTCTTTTTGCATGCACCATAAGATCACAAACATATATGTGATATACACAATACCTGAAAACAATATATACAAATATATATATGTATATATGTACACTACGCACATGAGTATCAATACATATATATGTATGAAAGATGTGAGGGAGCACACCAATTCCAATCTCAATTTTTTGCGTACCAACTTATATAGCATGTGAATTGTTATTATTTTACTGGTAGGTATTTAAAGGACTGTGATATTAATTGATTGTATCTACTAATAATAAGATGACAACTTATTATCACGTGAGTAAGTATTCAAGAGTTGATATTATAGTTAGTGTCTCTAGTATTACTGCTCTATACATACACAATTACACACACATATATATATATATATATATATTTGTGTACCGAGCAAAGATTTTTGATAAATTATAATCACGTTGGACACCAAATTTCTAATCTGCAGGCCCGTCGATCCAAAGCTGGCATAAGTTTCACCATGTCGTTTTATGGAGCTGCATATATCAACCTATCGAATGGAATTCTACTATCTACTTCTACCCATGCTTAGTCAAGTACTATCCCTTGGTCCTTTTTTCTATATATATATTATATATATATTAGCTCATTACCACTACTTGATATATAAATGTTGTTTGAATAATCTGGCAAAGAGAGCGTCAAGTACTCAATGAGACGAGAAAGTATCTTATCCTAGGCTGTAAGTTTTACGCCCATTTATCACTTTTCATGTGGTTGTCTTCAGTACATTTTTCAGTAAAAAATTCTGTTTATTACCTAAGCAACTACTTTCCAAGTAGTACTGTCTTTGTCGAAGCAAAAGAATATTGTGGTTTCCGTTAAGTTCCAAGTTTACCATGATCAGTGATGTCATCCACATATATATATGTATATATATACATAAATTGCTAGATATATTACGGAATATAGATCTTTTAGATCTTCCTGATTTGTGCCTCTGAATTTAGGGTTTTTACCCTCTATTTGGATTATTCCCTGACAAGATGGATCCTAATATTTTAAGATTTCAATCCGGTATTCTTTCAGATACAAGATATATTGTGTTTTTTTCTATATATATGTTGAATTTTTCTTACATATAATCCTCATTAGTAGGATTATATCTGTTACGACACATATAATCACATAAATAACAGAGAAAAAATATAATTATGTGAGATCGAACACACAATCCTGAATTCAAAACCTTTCATATATAACCCCCTCTCCATGTCATTAGTGGTGATTATAGTACACTCGCTAATGTATTATACAGATTGTCGATTAATAGACGTTCGAAAACTTTAATTTGTGATTGATTTTTGGTATCCCCCACTTGTAGTATAACGAGATGTCATGTCCCACATGTCCATAATGCAGTTTTGGTTTTACGTACCATAATGGTATCCTTGGATTCCTTTTAGTCTTTTCCATAGTCAAATTGATATCTTTGACTTAGAACCATTTTTTCTCGATTTCCTCAATTACTTGGATGCTCTCTAGTATTTCTTAAATTTATTGATTTACATATTTTTTGGGGCTGAAATATTTACGTATATGTATATATGTTTATATTTCCTTGTGAGAGTCAATAGAAAACTTAAAAGAATGTCACACTGATTAACAACAATATAGAAGCGACAATATTTTTTTTAATGTTCATATACTAAATTGAATATGTAATTAATTTTTTGTTACTTCTATTGTTCATTTATGTTAATTAAGTGTGTTGTGTCACAGAACATTTACTTTTATGTCGTATTTGTATCGTGTACTTTTACTTTTGTATCATGATACGTCTCTGCATATCTATATGTAATGTCTTCTTGTTTTCAGTGTCTTGCAATATCTCTTATGAGTTTTGGTTTAGTTCTTTAAGGTCTTCATCCGGCTTTTAGTTCTTAATTTTCTTTTTTAGTGTTTTGTTCCGTTTTGATTATAAGCCAGTGGCCGTTAGTTTCTTCATGTCCTCTTAACTTTCTTAATTAAAATAAATAAATAAATAAAATCTAGAAGTTTGGCAGAGCAAGAGAGTTGGAGTTGAATGCCAACTTGGTTGAGATTCTTCACTTGATACACAAGCGTAGAATTAATTAGAACAAAATTGGTAAAAGTTTCACATGAAGACTAGTGAAACGTTTGAATAAGTTTTTTGTAAGTTATATAACGTTGATCTGATATCATGTTATTTTGCTCTTTTTTTTTGGTTTTGGTTTTGTTTGTTTTGTTTTTTTTGTTTTTTTTTTGTTTTTTTTTTGTTTTTTTGCTTTTTTTTTTTGTTTTTTTAGGGAAATTTGTTAAGTTCATATATATGTTAGATACCAATTAGGTTTCCTCACTTATATAAGAAAATGGTGAGGAGCCACTAAAAGTCATTAGAGCAACTCTAATAGCACAAATCAATAATAATAAGGAGAAAGCACCTTAATGACACAAATTTAAATACAAATTTTGTTAATTTCATATGTTAGGGAAATTTGTTAATTTCATATGTTAGAAACCAATTAGGTTTCCTTACTTATATGAAAATGGTGAGGAGTCACTAAAAGTCATTAGACCAACTCAAATCGCACAAATCAATAATAAAAAGGAGAAAACACTTAAATGACACAAATTAAATACTATTATATCATTATGAAACAAAAATTTGACATTAGATTAATATGATAAAAGAAAATTAAAAAAAATTTGTATTATGTTGATCATGAATGGAATATTTATGTCATATTAGTCAATGAATGAAAAAAGGTGACTATTTGGATAATTTTCTCTAACAAATAAAATAATAATAAATTACATAATATGCATATTCATATGCTTCCGACTTTATACGAATATATATATATATATATCAATTCTACGTAATTTTTGGTACTCCCAATATTCTTTTTTTTAATTAATAAGCAAAATATTACTTAAAAAAAGTCATGCAAACTTAATAATAAAAGAAGGGGGGAAAAAAAAGAACTACATAAAAAAAAAAACAAAAAACAAAAATAAGGAAAAAAGTAACCAAAGAGAAATTGTTAATATTTTCTCAATTTAAAATCGGTTCTCTTAGGAGTTGTAAGTTTGTAAGAGGTCTATCTCATTTCAGGTTCCTCGTTTGTCTTCTTACACATAATGTCATGGTGGTACTCTGCTAAATTTTCCATGAACCCGATACGATAATGTCCATCTTTTTCTAACCAAGCATACGGTTATTGAGCTCAATGTCCCCCTCGGAATTCCTATCTTCTCATTAAAAAAGTCTACAATTGCTAAATTTTTTGCCTTATAAGCCTCCATTACGTTATCATTTTTTGAAATCTTTTTCCCCGTTTTTTCTTAAAGACTAAAGTGAACCCTTCATCATCTGCTTGATCAAACCAACTTCAAAAATAATCATGGTCATTTCCTTATTACAAGCATTGGGTAGAAAAATTTGAGACTCAAAAGGAAGTTGAATGAAAATTTGATATGGAACACTAAAACTCTGTAACTGAGGAACCACCCTTAGAATGGCCGAACTGGATCAGGTTCCCAATATTCTGATTTGTATATTTTCTAGTAAATAGTAGGATTAGCTTATTATACATTTCATAGATTTGTTTATGATTGGACTTATCCCTTTTTCTTTTCTGTTTATTAAGAATACCCTTTATTTAAGTATATTATACCCAAATATATATATATATATATATATATATATTCAACATCCCCAAACCTTTGCGAGTGTCTTTCTCTTTTGTCAGCTTGAGACCGTTGTCAGTTTTACTTTTTAGTAATTTAAGGAAAAAAAAAAGTTGACTGTTTATTTCCTAATTAATTTTGAACAGAAACAAAAGAACACACCTCTTTCTATAACGATTCTCAAAGTAAGTGCTCTATATCTTCTTATTTCTTTAGTAAATACGGTCGATTTCTTGTTTACATTCCTTTTTATAATTAGTCTTAACGGTGTATGTATCGCTCTGTTCGATCTATTTGGTATTTGTTTGTCTAGAACAGTTATGAAATTATAAGATTCTTATCAAATAAAGAGAGAAACTTAGTATAGAGTTAACATGACAAATCATCTAAATGTCAAGTGTGTATTGCACTGTATTACATAAGTATGATGACATGATCTCGTCTACTAAATATTTTGCCGATGTTATTTAATAAACAAGAGAATTAGGTGACATGCTACAATTTTAATATCTTTAAATTTTGATAATTAATTTGTGGTTCAGATTTCTGTTTTGTTGATCAAGTTATATATGTGATAAAATCCTGAAATTCAAAACCTGTTGCAGAAATTTAAAGGTGAAGTCTTTTGTGGATTCCTAAAAATTTCACTTTACATATATTTCTAATTTTAAATGATAAAATACGATAAATGTCATTAAAGATAACTAGCGTATCCTATAAATAGGTAGGCACCTATAAAATTTCCCTTAATAAAGTTATCCGACACACACACACACATAATATATATTGGTCACTTTTTTTTATATGCCCCACTACTTTCTTTTGTTCTTTTTAGAATATATATGTATATGTTTATCAAATTTCTGGGGATCTAACATGCATGTGTGTGTGACTTAGAAATGATCATTTCCAACAATGTCTTTTAGCTAGTTTCATTTCCAACATTAAGGACGATATATATAATTATATATAGGCTATTAAAACATATAGTTTCCTGCTCTCTAGTAACGTTTTATCTGATCGAAACTCATTTTTTTCTGCCCGCTTTCATGACAACAAAGTAAACCTTATTATATTTGGATTTTTTTTGTCAGTGTATATGTTTTTTTTTTTTTTAAACTAACTTTTAAGATATCTCAATTAGGTTGATGACCTATTAATCCCTCATCTTGCGCTAAGCCTCTAACTCTAATTTACTGAAAGAAAAAAAAAAATCCAGAAGTTATATACAAGGGGAAATGAAACAGAAAAAGAAAATCTCACGCAGACACAAAGATCCTAGCATGCACACACAAATATGGAAATACTAACTAAAAACAGAAAACAATGAGAAAGCAAAAACCGGGAGTTGATATCCCATAGGCAAAAGAGAAAAAACTTCGACCTTGATAGCAACTCACCTCGTTGAAAAATAAAAAAAAAAATAAAATAAAACCTTCTGGCCAAAACCCCGTGAGAAAAAAACTAGAAAAAAAATTGTACGTAATTATCCATCTTATATCGGTTTTCAGGAAAATAATAAATTTGCAGGCCAACTAAATTGTTATGGGCATGAGCAGTACGTAAACTCGGATTTTGAAGCCACCATTTTATCTCATCAAGATGAACTCAATGAGAGAAGAAAGACTATCGACCACAATATTTCCTTTATGAAAATGTGAGAAACCCGGAAGTTATTAACGCTAATTAAGATAATTAAAAGCATTAAACGATGTCCTAGCTTTGTTTCTCAAAGAAACTTCTTGACTGCGATTTTCAAATGAATTAAGTCATAAACTGAATCACATTCAAACCAAAGATTGTTCCATTGAAATGAATTCACAAAATTAAAAATCGTAACTATCTTCATCAATTTTGCTTCAAAAGCAAAAGTTACCCCTAGGGGACAAGTGAAGCAACATTTGCATAAGAATCGTAATGAACTCCATCAATTTTGCTTCAAAAGCAAAAATAGCCCCTAAGGGACGAGCAAAGCAACATTTGCAGAACACTCGATCAGTGCGAAAAATTTCACCACAATTGTCTAAAAATATCCGGTAGTAACTGTTGAATTTGATGTCGGAAATCCCTGATTTTGGCATGAAATTCATATTAGGTGGAAGGCGTGAATCTTTGAAACAAGCAGATAATTAACTCGTCCAATTGGCTCTCTAAAAATCAATTCGAGAGTCCTTCCCAACAATCCAAATAATTTCCTCCAAAAGTTCTAAATAGGAATTCTTCAAAGGGGTCAAATGGAAGACGTGAAAAAGCTAATTTTAGTGGTATGTTTGGTCAGAGGTATGAGGAAGCGAAGAATGGATAGCGTAGAGGGATGGGGATTAGTGTCATGGAAGGAATGAATTGTTAGTTTTTCAAAGCTGATTGGTTTGATAGAAAGGATTGATTAAGGTTCTCCTCTTCTTGTTTGGTATCGGGGAAAAAAATAGAAAGGATTTTCTTTTTAAGTGTGAAATTACCTTATTATTCTTGTTAATCAAGTACAAGACGAAATTAAAAGTTAAAAAAGGGCAATTATAACCTCTTTTGATATTCTAAATGTTTTGAAAAGCAATCTCATGGTTTACAATAAAACTATTGTAGAAATGGTTCTGAAATAGAGTTTGTTTTGCAAAACGTCAGAAAGCATAAACAAAACAAAAAAATCGTTTTTTTTTTTTTTGTTAAGGAATTTGAAAATGAAATAAATTTATTTATTTTTTCAAAAAATCGTTTTCATTTTCTAAAGCTTACACACTCAATAAATATATTCAGAAACATATCCAAACATAATTTTACTTTTTCTTGTACTCAAAGCAATTTATCTAGAAATACAATCAAATACAATTTAAAAAATCTCTCAAAGTCATTAATTTTAAAACATTAACATTTCTATTTCCTTGAAACAAAATCATTCTCAAAACTCTCTCAAACGGGCCCATTGTAATTGCATGCTGGAGCTAGAGCCCTTCCTTCCCAATCCGTCCAAATATTGGAGGATTATGAGATGGTGAGCCCCACAGATCGTCAATCCATCAGTATTCCTTCCCTTTGTTCAATCCATCATATCAAACAATGGAATGACCTCCCTATAATTCCTCTAACTAAACACACCCTAGGAATTCTGAAATCCGAATGATATCTGGCGTGAAAAGAAATCAGTGACTTGAGAGTACACGTAACTATATATTGCATATCAGTGCTTAGAGGTTTGGTCATTATATATATATATATATATTTTATTTTATATTTGCTCTTGCATAATTTGGCCAAGAATAATTCCTGGTTTTCTAGGTTCGTGATTATTCTATACTAGTACTAGAATTGTCATAACCTAAAAGTTTCAAAGTATTATAGTATTGTCGTAACCTAAAAAATTAAAATGTATCAGCTTAAAACAAGGATAAGAAGAAAAAGAAAAAAAAAAAAAGAAAAAATATAGTGGTCCAAAATTAAAGTTCAGGCACTTCTTGTCATAGCAGGTTTTGGTTTTGGTTTTGGTTTGTTTGTTTTTTTAAGTGTCGTGTTCATGGGTTCGTATGATCACTTGGAACATGCAAAAGGACACTGTCTACATCCAGTACTATTTGTATGAATAGTCTAACATACTGATTAATTTCAAATTTATTTAGTGATATAGCGGAAGCGTTAAATTTATCTAATTATCTGGAATAAACAAAGTTCTTTTGAGGCTACGCTTGGAATCAGCTCCCAAAAAAATAAAAAGAACTTGAAAGGAAGCTACAAACATAATTCATTTAAAACTTTCAAACGTCCAAAATCCAGTAGGAAAATGACTTCAAAGGAGAAAAGAGTGCATATTTACACTAAAATTAGCGAGTCAAAAAATAAGTCAAAAGGCAATTAAATGTTGATGAGTGTTCTAACCACCAATGGTTTTCATCAAGATAACTATGTCAGAAGTAAGTTTATCCGTCATATGATTAACCTCTAAATATGTGACGTCCAGAAAATTGTTTCCAAGTAAAACAAGGTTAAACTCGCTAGTAAAAGCGAAAACACCAAGGAAATGAACTTCTCTTTTAGTAACAAGTCATAGCTAGAATCATATTCGAACCATTAAAAATTTCAATTTTGCGGGTCCTATATCAGATTATTTGAATGATCAAGATTCACACTGTATATCAGATCAAACCATATCACTACCTTCATACAAAGAATAATTTAAAAGAAGGAAGTTGCTCAATATTGGCATGATCGTGTGAAAGATGATGATAGAAGCTTAAACTTCAGATTCTTATTCAACACAACTACACACACACACACACACATATATATATATATGTATGTATGTTAGTGGAACGAGAAATCGTATACAACCTTAAGGAAAGTGATTACCAATGAGGCCTATACAAGGCTTTTGTGATCATCAAGAAGACATTATACTAAGGGAGAAATTAAGAAGTAAATAGCAGATTTTAAAAAATATCTGAATTAAATAGAAGGTTTTAAAGTATTTGTAGTAAATAATAGATTAATCAGATAGATGATTTATTTATGTCAAAATTATTAGGTAAATGATTTATTTATGAGACGTTAATGAATCATTTACCTGGTAAATATGTTGTTTATTATATATATTTTAAAAACCTATAATTTACTTCAATTATTTTGATAAATATATTTTGGAACTTGTTTAGTAGGAGAGAAGAGAAAGAATGAATTGGTGAGGAATTTCATCTCTTTTAAAATACTCCAACTTTAATATTTCTAGATATAAAGAGATTAGACAAGGGAATTTACACCAGACATGATAAGAGAAACGTAATCTCTTTCTTTTTATTTTCTTCATCTGGGTTATATTTCCTTCCTTTCATCTTATTTCATTCTCTCGGTCCCTCCGATGCAATGTAGAATGTCTAGCGTTAAATGAGTACTATGATATATTGTTTTTTTTTTTTTCTTTTTCAGAAAATGCAAACTATTCTTTTCTTCTTAATTAGTTTCTAGTCTTTTTCGTTTTTCAAGTCTTTTACATGTTTTAACACATGAATATATAATCTTGACATGTATGATCAAATAATTAATATGTACAATATAATCTTGTGTGTTAGATTAACAATTCTCACAAAAACTTAAGCTATTTATAAGTAAACCAAAATAATAATTTTTTTAATAAGAGAGAGAAAAAGAAATATGGATCCACAAAAAGTAATTTTTTAAAACCAAAATGGTATGAGTTTCCTCTCAGCTCCAAGTCCAACGATTGCCGAGAACACGATTCTTTGGAATCTGGATCCACTCGGTGATATCGTCGATTCTATGACGCTAGCCCCACCGATCGCGACCATTGGTCTGCAAGACTGCAATGCAAGCCCCTCTTGTTGCGGTGCTTCAGCCTTGCTCGGTGATCCCACAGTGATTCGGAAGGCATTTAAAATATATATATATATATAGAAAATTAAATTATTATCAATATTTTGTCAATGTTGAATATGCAAAATTATGGAGTAAAAAAATCGGTTGAATTAGAGGATGCAAAAAACGATTCACGACATAACAATGCGGAGAGAATTCGGAAATAACCAGAGAATGCATGAACTGACAAATTTGGAAATGTAATCTGCCAGATTACGAAGTAGAGTTCGCCAGAATACTTAAAACTAAATAAGAACAGGAACCAAAATATTAGAAGGAAATAGATCATGGAAGAACACCTTTATGAGTAACCAGATTACCAAAACAGAAAATTATTAACTTTTTAATAAGAGGAAACCAAAACTGTAGTGTTGAAACTTCAAACGGGTTATTTACCTAACCGATAAAAAATGGATTTAATACGATATTCATTTGTTCATTTATGTAGTGGAGTTTATTAATGTCTTCGTTAACTATGAATAAAGATAGATGGTGGAATAACATGAACGAACATGTCGACAACAATATAATGGGGTCATGGTGCATGGAGATGTTACACACAGTAACTTGCTTTGTTTGGCATCTCGTTTTTCGTTCACTTTCCAAATTTTTTTATACTTTTCTCTGACAAAAATTGAATTTGTTATTTGACTTCTGGATTTTTGTTAAAAGGGAAAATAAATAAAACAATAAAAAATGACAACAAAGCTAAAAATAAAAGCCTAGACAGCCGGGAATTGATTCCAAAGAATTAAGCCTAAACTTGCATCTTGCAATTCAATCCCAAATAGTCTCGTTAAAAACCTTTTTGTCAAAACCCAGTGGAAAAAAGATCAAAAGGTAATTTCTTTGTTTACTGCTGAAGTAATGAAATTCGGACCGGCAAACCACCAATTCTCGTCATCCAAATGCAGTGCATGTGAAGCAAGCTTATCTGCCACATGATTCCCTTACACGAAGCACATGAGTAACACAAGGAGATTCCTTCGAGATAATTCATCACGCATCCATCTTCGGAGGAATTTCCACGGAACATTTCTACTTTTGGTCTGAAGTAAGGTTAACTACATATGTTGCATCGCATTCGAACCATAGACACTAGTATAAAAAGAAGATAGCACGACAGTTTTAACCGGTGGTATCCAGGGTAGATTCCACGACAATTTTTTAACTGTTGTGGAATTGACAAAACTGACGCCAAATACGGGGTAGATAGGGCTATTCCACGACGGTTTTCAGTAAAAACCGTAATGGAATATTAATAAACACGACGGTTTTTAAACAAAACCATCGTGGAATAGCCATATACCATGACCGTTTTAGCAAAAACGGTCGTGGAAAGTAAGATTCCACGATCGCTTTTGCTAAAAACGGTCGTGAAAAGATTACAGTGAAAAAAAAAATTCACAATTCATGCGATTTCTCACAGGTAGCAAATCTCGTAATTATCCATTGCACAACCCAGATTAAAATAACAACTAATCTTCAATTAATTTTGTGTCACAATGTACAACAATTATTACAAAAACATACACTACATTACAAAATTTATAGATTGTCTTCTAACTATATTGGATGAACCGCATTACAAAATTAGTCCACTCTTGCCTTACTAAACTCATCTCAACGTCGGTATAAAAATCCTTAGTTTGAAGTAAGGATAATCCATCGAGAGTCAAGGTTATTTCTCACATAAAGGCTAAAACAAAATATCCACATTCAACATAACCTTTTTGTAGAGGACATCGAACAATATCAATTAATTTTTTTATAGTTGCGTCGCTTTCTTACTCTCTTTGCCCACCAAAATCTTCTAGTCGTTAAGTGCCCTAACAATTTAACAAAGTTCAAAACAATTAAAACAAGAATAATGTAACATCAAATTAATCACAATTTGGAATATAAAATATTACAACTTAATTAGGTCGAACATGTAATATGCAAAAGCATAAATAAAAAATCAACGTTTTTTTTTTTTTTTTGGAAAACAATCTAAACTAAATCCTCACCCAAACATTTTAAATCGCTCTAAAACTAATCCTCACCCAAACACGTAAATATCATACAATCGGGCATTTTGTCGAACATGTAAATGTAAAAGCATAAATCACAAAATCAACATTTTTTTTTCGAAAAACAATCTAAACCAAATCCTCACCCAAATATTTTAAATCAATCTAAAACTAATCCTCACCCAAACACATAAATCATACAATTGGGTATTTTGTCGAACATGTAATATGCAAAGCATAAATCACAAAATCAACACTTTTTTTCGGAAAACAATCTAAACCAAATCCCATCCAAACATTTTAAATCAATCTAAAACTAATCCTCACCCAACAATAAATCATACAATAGGGTATTTTGTCGAACATGTAATATGCAAAAGCATAAATCACAAATCAACACTTTTTTTCGGAGAACAATCTAAACCAAATCCTCACCCAAACATTTTAAATCAATCTAAAACTAATCCTCATCCAAACATGTAAATATCATACAATCGGGTATTTTGTCGAACATGTAATATGCAAAAGCATAAATCACAAATCAATCTTTTTTTTGAAAAACAATCTAAACCAAATCCTCACCCAAACATTTTAAATCAGTCTAAAACTAATCCTCACTTAAACACGTAAATATCATACAATCGGGCATTTTGTCGAACATGTAATATGCAAAAGCATAAATCACAAAATTAACACTTTTTTTCGGAAAACATCTAAACTAAATCCTCACCCAAACATTTAAATCAATCTAAACTAATCCTCACCAAAACACGTAAATATCATACAATAGGCATTTTGTCGAACATGTAATATGAAAATATAATCAAGTAATCAAAACTTTTTTCAGGAATCACCAAAAATCACAAATACAATAATAATCACCCAAAATCCAAACACAAGCAACCAAATGATCTTCAAAATCATAATATGTGCGGCACAAGAGAGAGAAAGAGGGAGAGAGAGAGAGAGAGGAGACTTACCAAATTTATGGGCATGGGTGCGGGCGGCGCGGTAGCAGGGTAGGTTGTGGAGGATGGGTTTTCGAGGAGATTGGAGGGAGGAGTCATGGAAGACATTGGAGGCAAGAGAGAGGAAGAGGCGCAAGAGAGAATGAATGGTGGAGTCGCGGCTGGCGGAGATTGGAGGCGAGAGATAGAGGGTGAGGGGCTAGAGAGAATGGAGGGAGGGGGCGCAGAGATTGGAGGCGAGGTTGAGAGGGAGAAACGTGAGGGATAATAGGGAGGAGTCATGGAGGAGGAGATGGGTTTCGAGGAAGAGATTGGAGCAAGAGTGAAAGAGGTGTGATAGAGAATGAGCTTCGGGAGGGTTTTTTTTTAAAAATTAAATTTATGCTCTAAAACCCGCGGCTGAAAATTTGAAAAAAAAAATTAAAATTTAAAATCTGAAAATTCCTGTTTCATCAATCGGAAACCCAGTTTTGCGTCGTGTTTTTAGCGTACTTTCCACATCCATTTTTTAAAAACGGTCATGAAAGTTTCGTCATAGAATCGACATTTTATAGTAATGAGATGAGTCCATTTGAATCTATAGCATACTCAACCGCCGTGATGACACCCCCATAATTTAGCTCCAAAAGCATAAAGAATTCTTAAAGACTTAGCGAAACAACTTTTACAAATCCTATATATGTCCGAAAAAATACCCCCACATCCTACAATACCAGGAGAACCATTTGCTGATCCATCAGTATTCACCTTAATCCAACCTACAGTAGGCTCTTCCATTGAATCTCAATAATGCGCGGAGCTCTCGAAACTCAATTTGAGAGCTTAAAAGTTTTCAAATTAGAAGATTGGCAAGGGAGTTGTTCATAGTTCCTGAGTCGATATAATCAGCTTCTCTAATGCAGTGCCACAGCAACACTAAAGCACAGTGTGTAGATGGAAACTTATCTTCAAATATCACCTAGCTCGTAACGAATTTTCCATATAATCCATATAGTGGAAATGATTCCACTATCTCCAAAGATTATAAACCTGTACACTCATACGTGTTTTGAAAGCTGAGAGTAAAAGGTCGGTGAGATTCCCTGAATGATTAATCCGAACATTGAAAGTAGCCTGCAATCTGTCCCATATTGAGTTAACAAAATCACATTGGAGAAAAATGTGATTAATGTCCTCTTCAGCAGCCTTTTAGCAAAAACGACAACATGAAGGCATGATGAAGCCTTTCTTTTTGAGAAGTTGTTCAGTCGCTAACCTATCATGAAGAGCCTTCCAAACCGTGAGAGATCGCCTTGGTTGAATCGAGCTTCTCCAAATCTCCTCTCCCCAAACTCTCTATGATCTTGTGGCCTTAATTTCTCATTAAAATCCTTCACCTTTGGAATACCAGAAGGAGAGAGTTTCCAACGTAATTCATCAAATCAACAAAATCCTGAGCAATAATCACGTTGTCTATGTCGTTGGAAATATTATTAGGAAAAACGTCCAGAAATTGCCGAGGAAAGACCCAACGATCATCAACAATGAAGCTTCCTACTTCTATATTCAGATCAACATTATTATTGACATGAACTTTGGATAGCCAATATCCAATTATCCAACCAAAAATTAACCTTAGAATTATTCCCACTATCCAAAAAATTTCGTCCAAAATTGAGAGTAAAAACCTCGAAGAGCTGGCCAAATTGAGGAAGTGTATGGACTGTTTTTCAAAAATGCTCCATTAGTAGATTCTAGAGATCGAATGCCGAGACCTCCTTCATTCTTGGGAAGGCAACACTTCTTCAAGCAACTGCAACAATCTTCCTTCTTTAAACATTACCAGTCCATAGAAAGTTTCTCATCGCTGCATCAACTAATTTACAATTAAATTCAATGGCCATTTGTATTTTATGAAGCATATGATTTAAAGAACTAGCAATCACTGCGTTTATGAGATTGAGTCTTCCAGCCATAGATAAAGTTTCCCCATTCCTCTAACAGAATTTTGATATAATTTTGTCAGCAATAGCCTGCAAAATACATTCTCTTTGGAGCTCCGTTGAATAGAGGCACTCCGAGATAATTTAAAGGCAAAGATCCTTGTTTCATAGATAATTTTTAGTACGATAAAGGCAGCTCGGCGAGCATTAATGGATTTGCCAAGAAAGATATCTGACTTCTCACAATTAACTTGTTGACTCGAAATGATTTCGTAGCAGATGAAAGAAATCATGAATGAAGCACAAGAATAGTGTTTGTCACAGAACCCGGCTGAATTTATTAAATTGTACGTGAAACAACTATTTAAGAGCAGATTAAAATATTGAAAACAAGTATGACGACTATGTACACACTTGGAAGACACGAAGGATGATTATGGGCAACCACATGGAAAACCCGGTGCCCTGAAGTTAATCTATTTTCTTGATGAAGGTAATTTCCCAAGTTAAGTTCTATTTTTTTTTTTTTTTTGGTAATTAATTTCTATTTTCTAAGCTAAGATATTGTAGTATATAATAAGTTTCCGAAGGTTTAATGATGGAATATTTTCTGTACAATGGCATAAGTAAAGCAATCAGTAAAATGCAATGCTTTAGAGTAATCTGATAGGATATTGTTCTGAATTACTTTAACTAAGACTTTAATTAATTTGGCTCTAAACAGGTGTCGACATACTAAGAGCAAGGATCGATGAAAATATTGGTTTCAGTAAAAATTTGTGTGTTTTAAGGGCCTATTTGGAGAGAAGTCTGGAGACGGTGGTTTAGAGGTCGAGTTGCAAATATGTATTAAGGGGAAGATTTTTGAAAAGTTATGAGATATAAAAATAATATAAAATTTTAAAAATATTCAGAAAAAATACAAAATAGATCTTGTTTTATTTGTCTCATTGTTATGAGCATTTAAATACAAGAATCATCTTATTTTAATTTGAAATGAAAAAGTTATGTACTTTTAAAGTTTAAGTTTTTGAAAATAAAATAAAGAGAGTTTAATATAAATGAGGAGTTTTGGAATGTTGCCCTAAACGAGCCCTATGTTAACGAGAATTTTGAAAAACATAAAATTAATTTATTGGTAGAAATGTGAAGAAAATCATTTAAACTGACGTGTCCCCACCCCCAAAAAAAAAAAAAAACTCATATATACATAAATATTAATGTATGATACTTTCCGATAAGATTAAACATTAAAAAATATAAATTAAAACGTTTTATATAAGAAACATAATACATCTTAGATACCTCAATATAAAAAAGAAATCCTGTGAAACTTGGTCTATGTTCGGTAAGAAGAAAAGAAAACAAGAGAAGGAAAATGAAATAGAAAAAAAATAAGAGTGAGATAAAATATTTTTTTTTTCCCCTTTTATGTTATTTGATGTCATACGAAGAAAAGAAATTTAAATTACCTTTTGCTTGTGTGTGGTATTGTAAGTGAAAGTGGAGGGAAAGAAAAACGATTATTCATACTACTATTTTACTCATAATTTCTTTTGTCTTTAAGGAAAAAAAAATTATTTTTGAGAGAGAAGGAATTTTATTAATACATAATGATAGTTAAAATTTTTATATGTTTACCTTTTGGTAAATTGCCCCCCAAACCCCCCCCCCCCCCCCCCCCCCCCAAAAGAGATTAAAAAACAGGGTTCCACTTGGTTTTTAACCCATTTTATTTTCTTTTCCTTCCAAAAATCACCACAACCAAATACCATAGTTTTTCAATTTCCATCCGAAATTGAGAGAAGCAACCACTTGTCAACTACAACAAGTCAAACAAAATGCAAGCAGATTACCAACTGTAACCTCTAGTACAAACACCAGTTCTAGATTCCGATACGATCGAAAGAATTGATGTGCATTGAGATGAGTTACTACAACGGGGATTGATGAGGAGCAACCTGCCAATTCTAAGGTCGACACGCTACAACCGCTAGGGTTGCGACGATTCGACCTAGGAGGAGACGAAAGAAGATGAAGGAAATCATGAATAAAGCACAAGAATAGTTCTTGTCACAGAACCCGACTGAATGTACTAAATTGTACGTGAAACAAGTATTTTTAGAGCAAATTAAAAATATTGAAAACAAGTATTAGAATCATGAGGACGATGAACACACTTGCAAGACACGAAGGAGATTACGGGTAACCACTTGGAAAACCCTTTGCCCAATCTATTTTCTTGATGAAGGTAATTTCCCAAGTAAAGTTCTATTCTCTAAGTAAAGTAATCAGTAAAATGCTTTTTAGGTAATCAGTAAAATGCTTTTTAGTAATCTGATAGGATATTGTTCGGAAACTTTGACTTATAAGTTATATGTCTAACCACTTAATTAATTTGGCTCTAAGTACCAAGAGTAAGGATCGATGAAAATTTGGTTTCAGTAAAAATATTTGTATCTTAAGGGCCTATTTGGAGAGACGTCTGGAGACGGTGTTTTGGAGGTCGGGTTGCAAATGTATATTCGGGGGAAGACTTATGGAAAATTATGTGATATAAAAAATAGCGTAAAAATTTAAAAAATGTTCGAAAAAAATATGCAAAACAATATTGTCTTGTTTATCCATCGTTGTGAGCATTTTAATGCAAAAACCATATAATGATTTCGATTTGAAATGAGAAAGTTATGTACTTTTAAAATTTGAATTTTTTGAAAATGAAAGAGAGAGAGTTTGATGTAGAATTGAGAGTTTTGAAATACTACCCTAAACGAACCCTAAGTTTATGAGAATTTTGAAAAAATATTAAATTGGTAGACATGTGAAGAAAATCATAGAAACTCTAGGTTTTTTTAATATTTTTTCTTCTTCCTTAAACTCACATATACATAATAAATATATGTATGATACTTTCCGATATATAATAAATGACTTTTATATAATAACATAATACATATTAGATACCTCAATTTAAAAAAGAAGTCTAATGAAACTTGGTCTATATTTGGTAAAAAGAAAAGAAACAAGAGAGAAAGGAAAAGATTTTGTAAGAAAGAGAAAGAGAAAGAATAAGAAAGAATTTATTTTTTCTTTATGTTTTTTTGGTATCATACGAAGGAAAGTAAATTAAATTACCTTTTGCTTGTGTGATATTGTAAGTGAAAGTGGAGGGAAAGAAAAAAATATCATCCATACAATTACTATTTTACTCATAATTTTTTTTTTTTTTTTTTGTCTTTAGGGAATTTTATTAACATACATATTCAATAATTTTGTTATTTTACCTTTGGTAAACTCCCCCCACCAATTATGAAGAAATTAAAAAACATGGTTACACTTGGTTTTTAATCCATTTTATTTTCTTTTCCTTCCAAAAATCACAACAAGTAAACACCACAGTTTTTTTAATTTCCATCCTAAAATCCTTTCAAGTTCTTCCTTCTCTCCACTTTTTATCCCTACCAAACAAAGCATTAAACCTAATTGAAAATCCATCTTGATTCACATAATTATACTTACATCATAATATGTTATATGGATGTTGGATATAGTTGTGAACATAGTATGTTACGAATTCTCCCAATTATTTGTATGAGATATATGGTAGTGTGACTAGAATTAAAATAATTATCAAAGAAAATTAATAAGCTATTTGCAGGAGTTGATAATATTAGAAACATAGAAGATAATCAATTATATACAACTTTAAAATTTGATTATATAAAAATAAATAAAACTATATCAAATTACTAAATCTTTTAATGTTTTAACATTTCTCTGTAAGCTTTCGATATTCACAAAATACATCCCCACAAGCATTGTTATTTAAGAAATTGTTGTCCATTTTGGCCACCTCTTTAGCCATAAATTGCTTGATGTGCTTGTCAATTCGATCAATCAATCTGTGATTTTGTTTCAGTATCAATAATTTAAGTACATAATTAATATAATTAATATCAATTATCAAGATATGAAGTCTACAAATAATTGATCACTAGTCAGTTAGTCACTAATATAATAGATTAACTTTTTATTTATTAAAAAAATCCTTTTCTGTTTTAATTTTAAGAGAACTTGAAACATTAAAAAAAAAAAAAACTTATAAAATGAACATTTTTCTAATTGCAGTATAATTTAATGATAATTTTACATTTGACTTATTATAAGATGTGAAATTTAAATCCCTCTAAGTTAAAAAAAAATCAAAAGAAATAAAAAGAAATAAAATAAAATAACCATTTTCTTCCTTTAAAAAATAAGAAAAAGAAAAAGAAAAGAAAACCAATTTCTCTCGTATCCCTTCCATCTTACACAGATCCACCCTTCCAATAAACATTTTTCGATGTTTCCAAACAGAAAAAATATGAAGGGATAAGGAAACAGAGAAACGAAAAAAAGAGGAGATACAAATCCTCGACAGTTGTCCCTTTCCTCTTCCCCCTCCAAAAATAAAAAAAAAAAAAAAAATCGAAAAATGAGCTTTTCTTCCCCAGCCAGGCCAGCTCTCGCTCTCTCTCTCTCTAGCTCTTGCTATTCTTTCTCTCGCAATTCTTTGTTTAATTTTATAGTTGCTTCTGACTCTGAAACTTTGGTTTTTTGCAGTGCCTGCAGTTCTCTGGGATGGAAGTCCTCCAGCTTGTTTGCCCAGCCCGGTCTTGTTTCTTCAGCTCATATAGAGGATTTTGGTTTCTTCCAAGAACAATTTTTCCCACCAGAGATTTCTGTCTCTTGTCTTCATCATCTTCAGGTCGTCTTCTCTAAATTATTATTTTTTTTTTCTATTTTTTTTTCCCGGTTTTGGGCTTCTTGTTTTGTTTATACGAAATGGGTTGTTCTCCATTCTGGGTTTTTTTACTTTAGTATTGGTGGAAAAGAATTTTTGTTGTTTGAGTTGTTTAAAAGCTGTAATTGGGTGATAATTTGTGGGTTTTTGATACGGTGTGAATCTGGGTAGTGCCAGAGTCCAATATAGTTATTATTTATTTGTTTGTTTCTAAATTTGAGTTTGTAAGAGAAAAATGTTTGGTAGCTAACAAAATTTTGTTAAGGAAGAAGTTAAACGATAGAACAGTGAACTAGAATTGGATGGAGTTTGGTATGATGTTTTTGGGCCTGTATCAGTAATGGGGTTGAACAATTTAATTTAAGATTTTTGGGATCAAATAGTGCTTAGAATGTAATTTAGTATCACGCTTAGTACTTACAAGCGAATGTAAATTCATGTTAGGAAAACTTATAGTTGAGTATCAAATTTCATAAACGAAGCTACTACTACTTATATGTTCCAGAAAATGGACATCGCCAATGTGCCGGCCACGTTCATCTTGAAGCAACTGTGATATAGCGTGATTGAGTTCAATGTTGCGTGCATAAGCTTCATAGAGGCTGCTTTTCATGTCAATCGTGGGTCTGATGAAAATTTGAGGAACTATAGTTGGTTGTATTTTTGTGGTAGCTCCTACATATTACATTTCTTACATGTTCTTTCTTACGGATAACAATGAACAGCCTGTTCATGCTTTAGTAATTTACATAAAGGTAGCAAATAGTTGGATATGTATGGCTTCATGGATGTTTCTCTTGAAAGATGGCAGCGGTTATAAATTTGTTGATGTCAAGGGAAACTTATATATTTCATCCCCGACTTTTAGATTCCATGTTTAATTGTCTCATTTTGTTTTTATGTCATTTAGATCCACTCTTGGTTAAAGCTGCAAGAGGGGAACCCGTAAGTCGACCTCCAGCATGGATGATGCGACAGGCAGGAAGGTATATGGCTGTTTACAGAAAGCTTGCAGAGAAATACCCATCCAGAGAGAGATCAGAGACAACTGATCTCATTGTGGAAATTTCTTTGCAGCCTTGGGAGGCTTTCCGTCCCGATGGGGTGATTATTTTCTCTGACATACTTACCCCGCTGCCTGCATTTGGCGTCCCATTTGACATAGATGATGTCAAAGGTCCTATTATTCAGTCGCCAATTACTTCTGAAGAGGGCTTGAAGACTTTGCACCCGATTGACTTGGAAAAACTTCATTTCGTGGGAGAGTCCTGAAAATATTACGTAGTGAGGTAATGTTTATATTCTTTAAATGCTTTAAAAGAACGGAGTTATTAAGTTTCAACTGAGTATAAGCTATTAAGTAATTGGTCATTTTATTTAGGTCGGTGACCATGCTGCTGTTTTGGGTTTTGTTGGAGCACCTTGGACGATAGCTACATATATAGTTGAAGGGGGTACGACTCGCACATATACAACCATAAAGAGAATGTGTCATACAGCACCACATGTATTGAGGGATCTTCTGTCTCATTTGGCACAGGCAATAACCGAGTACATTGTTTTCCAAGTGGAGTCTGGTGCTCATTGCATACAAATATTTGATTCATGGGGTGGACAACTAACTCCCGAGATGTGGGAGCTCTGGTCAAAACCTTATATAGAAGAGGTGAGGTCGAACACGCATATTACAAATTCTTTTATTATTTTAAGATTCTCTTGTAGTTTTTGTTTGGAACATCGTGCTCATCCTAAACCACTATTTTCTCAGTTCTAAAAGCTTTTGCCTACTTTTTAAACACAGAATTTAAAGATATTGAAATATTTATGGCTCGTTTGGTTCTTAGGTTTTAATAGAAAATTCAAATTTTTGTGAGGAAACACTATAGGAATGAGTTTTAATTGTGGGTCCGAACCTATGATCCAAATGGGGGCTTTAGTTTGCTGCTATCTATGAATGTCACTCTGCTTTTTTTTTCCCCTGGACTCGCCGGGTAGAATTGAATGATTGGTTCATGGTGTTATTTCTTTCCTCGTGTTCATTTTCATATTTTGTATACGTATTCTTGTAGATTGTGAGAGTGGTAAGAAAGAAATGCCCTAAAACCTCTTGTTCTATACATCAATGGAAATGGCGGCCTTCTTGAACGTATGAAAGGAACCGGAGTTGATGTCGTTGGGCTGGACTGGACAGTCGACATGGCAGATGGAAGGAAACGATTGGGTAGTGGGATCGGTGTTCAGGGAAATGTGGACCCCTTACTTATTCTCTACTCTACTCTTCTGCCCTAACCGAAGAAATCCAGAGGTTTGTAATACCTATTTTCCCACCAAACTTTCAACATAACTTCTTAACTCTTGCTAGTTAAATCTGGTTTTCAAATTTAATTATCCCCAAACTAAGAGAATTTCCTTGTCAGGGTTGTAAGATGTGCGGGACCAAGGGGACACATCCTGAATCTAGGACATGGTGTTCTCGTCAGGACTCCTGAAGAAGCCGTAGCACATTTCTTTGATGTTTCAAAAACGTTGAAGTACGATGTGCCTCAAAACCATTCGGTAGAAGAGCCAAAACTTGTAGCTTAAGATAGAATATTGATTTACGCACACCTAAGCATTTTTGTTCGTAAATTCGGCTTTTGGTTAAGAGGTTAGCACCTTGTTCCGGCGATAGGCATATGCTTGCTTGCTTTTGCTACTAGCTCGTGTGCAGGTAAGAAGTTGACTGAAGCCCTGAGGTTCTTTTTTACATGCTTAAAGTGTGAGCGTGCTAATTCAATTCATTTTTATCTGTAACTAGTGATATTTTGTCTAACGAATGAAGTTTTACTCCAATTTCAGTCTGGTTTTTTGTGCGCCACTCTCTTAGGGTATGTTTGGTGGAAGGAGAGAAAATAGAAAGACGTGAACGGTAGGTCACCTCGGTGAGGAAAATGAAGGACGGAGAGGTTCTTTTCTATTACGATGTCTGGTATGAAATGCCTCCCATAATCCCTCCAAATTTAGGAGAGATCGATATTGAGATGCTTTGAGGAATTTGGAGTCCCGACTCCACTAATCCCTTCCTTCATCTTTTCTCTCCTACCGAATGACCGTTAGTGTCAAAATTCCACTAATCTATCCATCCATTACCTTTCTTTCACTTTTCTCTCCCTCCAAACACACTCTTTATTGTAGAATTTTCCTTCTAGTGTAATCATAACTTAGAGCATTGGTTAATGCATTGGAAATGGTCTTAGAGGCCCCTTAAAAATAACGTTCTTTATTTCGAACACTGGAATGACCGGTTAAAAAATCGATCGTTCTCAGTCGTTCTGAATTCATTTTGCTAACAAAAATTTTTAGAAGATTATTTAACAAACGAAAGAAAATGATTGAGTTATTTTACAAATTGACTCCTTATTTAATAGAAACATTTTCTTGCACAAGCTTTTAATTAGTGGTCTATTCTTGCCAACCACTCTTTTAAATGGATCTACACCATAATTAATTCAGTTCAATGAAGTTCGTCCACACAACGAGGAATTCTCAATTGTAATGGGACAATTTTCCCATCCAAGCTCTATGATAGGAATTTTCGGTCTCGATGTTGACAATTACAAAAGGGAACGCTATACTTACAAACTTTAAACGTGTTGGAGTTAGGTGCCATGAATTATTAAGAAATCACCCGAGGGCATGTTTACTTTGCATCAAAGGGAAAGGGAAAGTGAATATTCATTATCTTTCTCATTTGATCATGTGTTTACAGTTTACTTACAAAATAAGAATTAAGATTTTAGTGATCCTCATACAATATAGGGAATGAATAAGGGGAATGTCAATCTTTGTATCCCCTTGGCATTAATTCCTTATTGAAGGGAATACATATCAAATTTACTCATATGTCTTTAATAAGTTTCAATGTCTTATTTTATTTTTTAATTATATAAAAGGATATTTTAATAATTACATTAATAATATTAACATTACTAAGGTTAGTAAATACTACAAAGGGAATGGAGTTGTTTTTTTTTTTTTACACAATCCAATAAGCAAGTAAATACTAGAAAGGGAATCAATGATCCTTTTTCTTATTCCATTACTTTACTTTCTAATCATATTACTTTTCACATTACATTTCTTTACGGTTTAGTAAACGCGTCCTCAATAGATTGTTTGAAACTTAAATGAAAATAGTTTTATTGTTCTTAAAGGGACATTTTTTAGAAGGCGAACCAAATGACAGCAATTTCAAATCACACTAGTAGTGAATAAAAAAACATTTTAGCAATTTCACACTCCACACACAAAATCCTTTAAAAAAAAAAAAATAATAATAATACTGGGGACACCATTGGTATTATAACCACCATCAATATAAGGTGGATCGTTTATGTCGACCTCATATTAAATCGTTTATTAGTATATGGTTTCAGCATCACTGATACCCTTTTACCATATTGGACAAAAATAAGTATAAATAACAGCGAAAATTTTGAACGATAAGGAAGTCAAGCTAACCATTTCACTTTTCTTTTTCCGGGATACTAAAGATCTCTTATTCCTTACAAGCTATATATATATATATATATATATTATTTCTTGGAAACATTACACCACGCACACGCATTTCTCTTTCCTTCCGGAAGGATACTAAGATCTCTTATTTCTTACAAACTTTTTATTTATTTTTTTGGTTTCTTAGAAACATGCAACCACGCACATTTTTTTGACTAATTGGGTGTCTTGATATAACCCACATGGGTAGAGTTTTCAACCTTTGTCAAAGTCTTCAAATCATTTACAACCCAACAGCTTGATGTCTCCCTATTGTAAAAGTATCCCAAACACTTGCAATCCAAAGTACATTTCCTTTCACAAGCACTCTCCTTAATTGCCTCTCCACTAGTGTACTTGCACAAGAAATGTTCAACACCTTCAATCTTGTAGTAGTGGAAGTCACTAACCTTGCAAGATTTTAACTTTTCCGGCTCACAAGTCTTGCTCCATCCAAGAAGCCCTTTCTTCGACGGGCACGCCACGCATTGGCTGTTCTCGCATAGCCCGAAACTCCCGCACCAGCTAGGCAACTGGCACTCAGACTCGAACCTCGGAGCTTGTCGATCGAAAAAGGAAAATGTCAACTCGAAAGCCCGCCTTTCCAATTTCTCAATGTAAGTGAAGAGCCTTATGTTCCCATCCATGCCGAGCCTTAGGAATGTTAAGCTGGCATTGTAATGAGTTCTAGCCGTGACATATGCGCTTAAAGTTAGAAAAAAGGCACCACTCTCAGTGTCATTGGTGTCAAATTCAAATGTCACTTTGTTTGGTGCATCCGAAAAATTGGCTGAAGAGTAGTAGAGAAGTGGCTTTGGAGAGTTGTTACTCTTGTAGTAGAGTGCCATTGACCCACTAGGCTCAAGCACCAAGCTGTAGAGCCCATCCTTGTTCTCTCTCTCCGAGTGGCGGCTCACGAGCTTGTTCACACCGCCAAATCGGTACAAGGACTGTCCTACCAAGAGAGTGTCGGTAGGGTAGTTAAAGCTTTGCCATATAAAATTGCCCTTTGAGTCATGAAGGACCATGTTGCCATTTGGAAGCAACTTGAAGCCAACCACACCTTTGTTGGCCGTGTTGGATTGCCATGCCACTCTGCCGTCAGTGTCGGTGAGGACTAGGTTGCCGTTGGCTCCAAGAGCGAAGGTGGCGTTTTCGCCAACTGGGTTCCCCCGATTGGCCTCCCAAACCCACTGGAGAGTCGTCCGCCGGGTGCCGGTTAGGCCCATCCGAAGGCGAGGGTGTAGGCATTAGGGGTGGTGTTGTAGAAGCAAATTGTGAAGGGACTAACAACGATGTCCGAGAAGAAGCGGTAGGTTGCACCATACTCCACATCAAGAACTCGCCAAAATAGTTGTTATTGGTGAACTTGAAAATGGCGTTGGGAGGGACTTTTGCTTTAGCACTAGGGAAAAGAAAGAGGGAAAGAGAGAGTAATAGTAAAGTGGCGAGAGAGCAAGGACATTATGCCTAGTGAAGAGAAGATATGTAAGTAGTAGTTGATAATTAAGGCTTTTGTTAGGCTATGCTATTTATAAAGATATGAAATGCCAATTTCAGTGATTGAGTAGCTTTAGCTCTTTCGCCTTTTGAGAAAATTACTAACAAATCACTTTTTTTTTTTTTTCAATTATTAATTAACATGATATAAATTTTTCATTTTTTATCAACATGAGATAAATTTTAACTATTTTAAATCTAATTCTGTATCACAATAATTTAATGTTAATTTTTTTATATCATATTGATATATATTTTTAAATTTATATTATTCAGGTATTTTTTCCCTTAGCGTTTAGGAGAATTATCCAGTAGGATAAGAATAACACAAGCCATGTACAAGTTCTAATTCATTAGATTTTAAATATATGTTTTGTTTTGAGGAGTTTTCAATTTTAAGCATTAGTTTCATTTTATCTACTTAACTTTAAACTTCCTATTAACTTTTTAATTTTTGAATAGTCATATTTAACTTATTTTGTTTGAATTTCGTTAAAAAGCGAAGGAAAAAAAAATTGTATCACTTGACCCTTATGATACAATTTTTATAAACAACAAATGAAAAAAATCCATATGATTGTATTTAAGCTTCTTCTTTTTCAGCCTGTTTTCATGAAAATTATAAAAGAAAAAAATAAACTAAGCGTGACTAATTTTAAATTTAAAGGGTAAAATAAAAATTTTAAAAAAGAAATAAAATGATAACAATCATAAAATTGAGAGGTCATGATGAGAATAATTCTAAAGTTTTTACTAAATAGATTTTTTTTTCTTATTTACATATGATTATAACACAATTTTAAAATGTGTTTTATAGATAGGATTTTCTTGTATACCTGTCCATTGTACATCCATCACAAGGTTTTTAACTTTACTCCCAAACTTTTCATATCATGTCGCTCTGGAAGATGTTTTTGTTCTTATCCTAAGCAGCCTTCACGGCCATACTTGTATTACTCTAGCAATCTTACAAGTGGCCTAATTGATTGGAACTAGCAGTGGGCCCCAACTTTATTGAATTTTGCGCTCATTATAGTGGATATGTTGCGTTTGAAAGTCGGATTTTTTGTAATTATACTACAAACAATATAATATATATTAGCGAGAACTCTCTGGTATCAGATAGGAAAATTTTTCTTTAACTCTTTCTAGCTCTTTCTTTCTCTCTCTAGCCGATTATACCACGTAATTTTCTCGAGTTGTGTGGATCTTAGACACAGGTTATACCATCGGACAGTCATTCTGTCCGACATAAGAGTATTCCTATATATTACTTATCATATTACATTCTAATATAAATATATTTGAACAATAAATATTTTCATTTTACTATTATTTTTTTTCCTATCTTTTTCTATCAATCACATCACAAAGTCTCTTTCTCACATCAAGGGCTAGGTTCCCGTTGGCTCCAAGGGCAAAGGTGGCATTTTCGCCAACCGGGTTCCCTGGTTGGCCTCCTAAACCCACCGAAGACTCGTCTGAGTAGTGGTGGTTAGGCCCATCCTGAGGGCGAGGGTGTAGGCATAGGGGGTGGTGTTGTAGAAGCAAATTGTGAAGGGACTAACACGATGTCCGAGAAGAAGCGGTAGGTTGCACCATACTCCACATCAAGAACTCACCAAAAAAGTTGTTATTGGTGAACTTGAAAATGGAGTTGGAAGGGAAATTTGCTTGAGCACTAAGGGAAAGAAAGAGGGAAGGATGGAGTAGTAGTAATTTTGGGTGTGGAGAGAGCAAGGACATTGTGCTAAGCGAATGGGAAGAGTATGTTGTTGTAGTTTGTTTTAAGAATTTTGTTAGGCTAGGTTACTACAACATAAAAAAGTCTTTATTAGCGTTCAAAAAATGCTATCATAGCATATTTTAAAATGCTATTACAACCCATGTTATTAAAAGTGTTAATCTTTCAATAGCATTTCTCTGGTGCGATAAGTACCGACAATCAATAGCAATTTTCTGGTGCTATAACCCTAGATCTTCCAATAGCGCTTATGCTACGCTATATTTGACGTGAATATAATTTTCTCATATTTGCTTGCTTGTTAGTACTAGAACTTGGATGAGTATGGATTAACTTTTTTTTTTTATTTGTTGTTCGCTGACTGATTTGGGATGACGTAATAATTTGCATTCCATGGACCCAGTTTGCATAAAAGGAATTGGTATTTTTTTTTTTTTCTCTTCGTAGTAGTATTACACTTCTAATGGATATATTTTGACATTAGTTAAGTAGAACTAAGATTAATACATATAATAAATGTTACAAGAAATGCGAAGTAGACCTTCTAACTGAAAAAAATGTAATAATCAACACAAATATGAAAAAGTTGATACTTGTTACATGTTTGATCAGTAACTTAGACATATCAACTACACTAAATATTTATATTACATTTCAAGGAGTCTTGAAAGGTACGCATAAAACCCAAAAAGCCTTTAATACCAAACATATTCACTTGAACCAAAGCCCAGTAATTGATGCCAAAGTTCCTGAAAGCATAAAATAAGAGTGGCATTAGGAAAAATTAAGACCAAGTTAAGAGCAAGCTCCAATACAAAGCAAAATCATATTTTTCTTTCCAAGAAAACAAAAAGATCAACTTGTGACATGAACAAAATATAGCACAATTACTGAGAGAAAACTAAGAAACATACACAAGCAGCTCCTATCTACTTTTCTATTAGGACACACTAGCACCTACATCCACAGCATTAGCAGTGATATTGGAATACGAAATATATAAGTGAAGCGAATAACTATTGATTCAATCAGAAACCGAATATGAGTGAGGTGGTAAAATTTAACAATAAAATAAACTTTAGGGCATATAAATGAAGTAAAAAGATAAGGAAGGACGAAAAGGAGTACCATTTAAAATAGACACAATGTACTTCGTCACCAACAGTGGAGCAATCCTAATAATGTAACATATTAAATTAATCACCAAAAGTAGACGATAAAAATCACAGTCAAAACAAAATGAAGTGGAACGTGACCAAACATAACACATATTGTAAACACCATAATCCATAGTAAAATCTAAACTAATTAAAATTCATATAAGAAGTATGATGCATCATATGTATCAGTAATTCAGATTTACTTCAATCCCGGATCAAGGACCGCAACAAAACATTCCTGCAAAAGTCTCAAAACAAAAAACAAAATGGAATCTAAAGCACAAACAAGATTTCCTCAGATTTCAGGAAACACGTCTCAGGATCATTTTTGCTTGCAAAAAATGAAGTACAGAAAACTCATATAAGTTCTCTCACCGTTTATATCCTAGAACCTTCAATCACACCCAAGAACAAGAGAATAAGACCCAGAGACTCAAAGGGAATGCAAAGCTTTCGTTAATCTCGCAAAGATATGCAATTTATGAAATTTTTTTTATTAGAGAGAAAGTGTGTAAGGATAATAAACGCAATTTTTAGTACCCTTTGTCAGTCTTCCAAATTGCATAGTGGGCACCAACAATCAATATTCAGTCCGAAACAATATCTAGACAAAAAGCAAGAAATATCTCATCTATAATATTAACGACTCTAATGCGGTCATTTAAAAGAAAGTTTCCTATGCAAAACATGGTAATTAATAAAACATGAACCATGAAAAGAATGCATAAGAAAATAAGGGAACTTAAAATTTCTATGCATACCAAGAATTATATACGATCACACCTTAGGTTCGTCGTTCAAGACTTCTTCTCTATTGTTTTTGATAAACCAATTAATCAAATCCAACCCACTCACATATGATACCGAAAAAACAAAAAAAACACAAAAACAATAAAACAAAAACAAAGGGAGAGATGAGTGCATAAAGTCTCATAAAGTTGTTAGACGGAAATATTAAAAGGTTATGGATTGTAGAAAATTAGGGCAAATTGACAATTGGAATTCGAAACTGCTATCTAAAAAGAAAAACTAGAAGGAGAGCATATTAGACTTCCATAAAATTTATACATGCTCTCTTTTTGCAACACCAAAACAATACAAAACACCCCAAACCCACCCGAGAAACACACACCTGCGACAGAGGGGGGAGGTAATTGTAATTTAAAAATCCATATGATCACATTTAGACTTCTCTGTTTAAGTTAGTTTCTGATGAAAATTATAAACAAAATAGATTAAATGTGACTAAGTTGAAATTTAAGAAGTAAAGTTAGAGTTTTAAAAAAGAAATAAAGTATAATAATCCTAAAATTAACAGGTTATTTTGATGAGAATAATACTAACTTTTTGCTGAATAGAAATTTTCTTATTTATATATAATTATAATATAATTTAAAACTGTGTTTTATAGATAGGAGTTTCTTGTGTACCTATCCATTCTCCAATTCAATCACAACTTTTTTACTTTACTCCTAAGTTTCCATATTATGTCGATCTGGATTTAGAAAATGCTTTGCTCTTATCCTAAGCCTTCACGCCACAGCCAACATTTTTTAAGTGAGTTGATAGGTTTTTTTTTTTTTTTTCTCATTAAATATTTGGATTTAAGTCGTCAATACATATTTATCAGGATATATGCATAATCCACTTTTTGAGAGATCCATATATTATGCAGAGAGAGCTGAAAATCCACATTCTCATAATTATTTGGACATTCTAACATCTATCTTTATAACTTATTAAAAAAAAAAAAAAAAAACCTTCACGGCCGTACTTGTATTCCTGTAGCAATTTTTCAAGTGGCCTTATTGATTGTAAGTTGGTGGGCGCCAACTTCATTGAAGTTTGCGCCTAATTATAGTGATCATTTATGGTGCATTTGGAAGTCATATTTATTGAACATTATACTATAATTATTGTAATCTATATTTTAATATTTGGTATACCTGAAAATTACATTCTAATATAAATATAAATCTTTTTTTTTTTTTTTTCTAATCTTTGTCTATTACTCACATGATAAACTCTATTTCTCCCACATCAACACAAATTAAAGTCACTATTTAAATATAAAACGATCTAAATACACATTTTATTTAAATATAATGTAAAAATTTTATATCTTTAAATATATATTATATACCATATAGTATTTTAAAATATAAAATAAAATAAATATCCCTTCATAGACCATTAATTCTTCAACAAATCTAATCATATTTGAGATTCAAACGCTGGTTTACTTATAGTTCTACAACTAGCTACGTACTTTCTTTCCTTATTAGAAGATTTGTATTCAATTTTGGTTAGGTGAAAATTTGATTGACAGAATTAAAATCAATTTATAGGTCTAAAAGTATCAAGATAAATAAATAAACTTAGATTAATCTACCTAAAAACATTGACGACTACTAATACGTAACAATAGCAGTTTAAGCTTAACAATAATAAGTAAAATCAAGATATATATATATATATATGTATATATATTTAGGATGTGTTTGATAGAAACGAGAGAAAATAAAGAAAAAAAAGGATAGATAATCTAAGTGAAAGAAAATAAGTAAGGAGGGAAAGATAGTTTCTCTCAAGATATTTGGTATCTGCCACAGAGGCACACTAAGGCCAGGTGGGGCATGTGCCCCACTGAAAGGTAAAAATATATATGTATATATATATATATATTACAATGTGTGAGATTTCTTCATAACTTTTCTTTTATTATGCTTTTCTTCCCCCATTACCCACTGTTTAACTTTCTTAATGTTAAATATATACAGAAGTTAAGTGCTATGATTTGATTTCTTGTCAAATTGTTAGAGCTTTCCTCATAAAATTTATTATAGTTACCCTATAAACGCTTTTCGTTCCAACTTTATAAAGTAATCTTGCCCTTTTTATCTATTAATTTGCTTGCACTGTTACACATTATTTCTTTCTCTCACTACCCTTTTCTTTGTTACCTATATGTGTTAATCTCATTTTCAATCGACAATTCTTGGGAGCCAAACTTTTTTTTTTTTAGGGGAATGAATCCTTGATTTTTAACATCTATGATATTGTAATGTGTTACAACAAGTAGAGTAAATTTGAATTAATTTAAACTTCGATTCTATGTTAAACAATTATGAAATAAGTATTTTAAAAAAGTAAATTTGAGTTGTCTTCCAAAGTTAATATTATGTTAGTTTGTAAATTTTATCTTTACTATTTGTGTCCCCACTAAATTTAAAGTCTGGCATGTCACTATTTTAAATGGAAAAAAATGAAAGAACATAAAAATAATATCTCTTGTTTGTTACAGAGATATAAGGAAGAGGAAAGAAAAGATTTTATTTATAAATGACTATTTTTCAAGGTTATAATTAAGATGCTCGGGAACAGATAACACATCCTAAATCTAGGATATGGTGTTCTTGTTTGAACTCTTGAAGAGGCCGCTGTGCATTTCTTAGATGTCGCAAAAACATTATTGTACGATGCGCCTCAAAATCATTGAACGGAGGAACCTAAATTGGTAGCCTAAGGTAGAATATTGTTCTAAGCCCACCTAAGCATTTTTATTTGGAGAAAGCACCTGAATAACACAAATTCTAAGACCATTACATCAACATGACATAAAAAATTAACACTAGACTAATATATATGACACAAAATTTTAGTTAACTTTAATTTAATTTTGTGTAATATTAGTCTATTGTTAATTTTTTATGTTATAATAGTGCAATAGTTTTTAAAATTATGTCATTCAATGCTTTCCCAAAATTTTTTGTAAGGCACTCTGCAGACCTAGTCGGGTAGAACCATGGACCAGTTCCCAACCCACCTGCGATGTGCGGGTCTGGATGGTCCACGGACCATGAAAGCGGGTTATGTGCCGGTTCGTTTGGCTTGACCATGTCTACTGCTGTATAGGCTATATATGCAATATATAATAGGGAAACATTATCTTGCACAAGGCTTTAAATTAGTGGTCTATTCTTGCAATCCACTGTGTTCAAATGGCCTACATCATGGTTATTTCAGCGTGATCAACTACGACCACATCATGAGGGATTTTCATTTCTGATGAGAGATATTTTCAAACCCCAGCTCCTGGATGTTTAAAATATATTAAATTATGATATGGATTCATCTATTATGTCAGGAAAAGAATTCTATAGAAGGACATATCGGATGCAAAAAAAAAATAATCCAGTTTTCCGTTCACATTTGAGGCCAGAAACAATCCGTAAACGTGTTGGAATCGTAGATTGCAACGTGTTACGAAATCACTATACCTAATAGATACTTGTTTTAAAATCATTGAAACATATTTATTGTTATTAAAAGGTTATTAACAATACATTTAGGCAAACTTCACACCGGACATACAAAAAACTTAAAAAAGAAATACAAATAAAGGGAAAATTTTGTATGATAAGGTAGAGTAGCTAACCTTTTCACTTTTCCTTTTCCCTTCCGGAAGGATTCTAAGATCTTTTATTTCTTATAAACATTTTTTATTATTTTAAGATTGTTTCTCAGAGACATGCAACTAAGCACATTTTTTTTGACTAAATGGGTGTCTTGATATAACCCAACAGCTTGACGTCTCCCTATTGTAAAAGTATCCCAAACACTTGCAATCCAAAGTTTTAATGTATTTAGGGGAAAAAAAATCACAAACTTTTCTAAAATTTAAGGGGAAAGAATGTTACAAATTAAAATTTTTAGAGCATTTTGTGATAATATATAATGTTCGACAGAAGATGATGGGAGTGTAATTTAAAAATCCATATGATCATATTTAGACTTCTTTGTTTAAGTTAGTTTCTGATGAAAATTATAACAGAATAGATTAGATGTGACTAATTTGAAATTTAAGAAGTAAAGTTAGAGTTTTAAAAAAGAAATAAAGTATAATAATCCTAAAATTAACAGGCTATTTGAATGAGAATAATTCTAACTTTTACTGAATAGAAATTTTCTTATTTATATATAATTATAACCAAATTTAAAACTGTGTTTTATAGATAGGAGTTTCTTGTGTACCTATCCATTCTACATTCAATCACAACTTTTTTAACTTTACTCCTAAAGTTTTCATATTATGTCGATCTGGATTTGGAAGATGCTTTGTTCTTATCCTAAGCCTTCATGCCACAGCCAACATTCCTTAAGTAGATTGATAGGATACTTATTTTTCTGACTGAATATTTGAATTTAAGTTATCACCGTAATATTTATCAGAGTATATGAGCAAATCACTTTTTAAGATATCTAATATCATGTGAGGGAGAAGAGAACATTCATATTTTCAGAATTATTTAGACATTCTAATATCTATCCCTATAATTCATTAAAAAAAATAAAAAATAAAAAAAAGCCTTCACGGCTGTACTTATATTCCTGTAGCAATTTTACAAGTGGCCTTAGTGATTGTAAGTTGGTGGGCGCCAACTTTATTGAAGTTTGCGCTCAATTATAGTGAGCATTTGGAAATCATATTTACTGTGCATTATACTACAGTTAATGTAATCTATATTTTAATATTTGGTTACCTGAAACGTTACATTCTAATATATAATTGAACAATGATGTATTTATTTTATTATTTATCCATTTTTTGTCTAATCTTTATCGATTAATCATATGATAAACTCTCTTTCTCTCACATCAACACACATTAAAGTCACTATTTAAATATAAAATAATCTAAATACACATTATATTTGAATACAATATAAATATATATTTAAATATATATTATATACCATATAGTATTTTAAAATATAATACAAAATAAATATCTCCTCAAAGACCATTAATTCTTCAACAATTCTAATCAATATTTGAGATTCAAACGCTGGTTTACTTATAGTTCTACAACTAGCTACGTAATTTCTTTCCTTATTAGAAGATTTGTATTCAAATTTTTGTTAGTGAAAATTTTAATGACAGAATTTAAAATCAATTTAGAGGTCTAAAACTATCAAGATAAATAAATAAACTTAGATTAATCTACCTAAAAAGATTGATGACTACTAATACGTAACAATAGCAGTTTAAGCTTAACAATAATAAGTAAAATCAAGATATATATATATATATATATATATAGGATGTGTTTGATAGAAAGGAGAGAAAATAAAGAAAAAAAAAAAAAAGTGAGTGAAAGAAAGTAAGTAAGCAGGGAGAGATATTTTCTCTCAAGATATTCGGTATCTGCCAAAGAGGCACATTAAGGCCGGGCGGGCATGTGCTCCCACTGAAAGGTAAATATATATATATATTACAATCAGAGAGATTTCTTCATAACTTTTCATTTATTATGCTTTTCTGCCCCCATTACCCACTGTCTAACTTTCTTAATGTTAAATATATACAATTGTTAAGTTCTATGATTTGATTCTTGTCAATTATTATAGTTAATTAGTCACCCTGTAAACGCTTTTCGTTCCAACTTTATAAAGTAATCTTTCCCTTTTCATCTTTTAATTTGCTTGCACTGTTGCACATTATTTCTTTCTCTCACTACCCTTTTCTTTGTTTCCTATATGAGTTAATCTCATTTCAATCGACAATTTTTGGGAGCCAAACTTTATTTTTTATTTTTTTTAGGGGAATGAATCCTTGATTTTAACATCTATGATTATAACAAGTAGAGTAAATTTGAATTAATTTTAGCTTTGATTATATGTTAAACAATTATGAAATAATAAGTATTTTAAATTGGTATAACAGTTATAACATTATTGTACGATGCGCCTCAAATCATTCAACATAAGAACCTAAATTGGTAGCCTAAGGTAGAATATTGTTTTAAAGCCCACCTAAGCATTTTTATTTGGGGAAAGTACCTGAATAATACAAATTCAAAGACCATTGCATCAACATGACATAAAAATTAACACTAGACTAATATATATGACACAAAATTTTAGTTAACTTTAATTTAATTTTATGTCATCTTAATCTATTGTTAATTTTTTATGTTATATTAGTGCAATAGTTTTTAAAATTATGTCATTTAATGCTTTCCCAAAAATTTTTGTAAGGCACTCTGTAGACCTAGTCGGGTAGAACCATGGACCAGTTCCCAGCCCACCTGCGATGTGCGGGTCTGGATGGTCCGCGGACCATGAAAGCGGGTTATGTGCCGGTTCGTTTAGCTTGACCATGTCTACTGCTGTATAGGCTATATATGCAATATATAATAGGGAAACATTATCTTGCACAAGGGAGTTAATTTCACTTTTAGCACCTGTAAAAATTTTATTATTAAAAATAGCATTACTTTTTTTTTTCCTTCATTACTAGCACTTAATGTGGGGCCCAACAGCATTTAATGTATATCAAATTACGGGTTTACCCTCATCTCCTTCAGCTCAAATATCTCTCTCCCTCGCATGGCTCAAAAAAATTTTATGCACAGACCAACATCTACAGTGTTTTAGAGAGAGAAAACTGAAATCTAGAGAGAGAAAGAGTTACCACCCACCAGAATCTTATTTTTTTTTCACTTTTTCGCCTAGCCCCCCACCCATTTTGAAACCCAAATCTTCATATAATAGAGAGAAACTTCCATTTAGAGAGAGAAACTTCCATCGAAAGTTTTTATTTATTTTAAATCTAACATTTTTAGCCATTTTTGAATAAGGTCATTCATGTTATGACCATCGAAAGTTTTTATTTTTATTTTTATGACCATCAAAACTTTCATTTAGAGAGAGAAACTTCATCGAAAGTTTTTTTTTTTTTTAAATCTACATTTTTAGCCATTTTTGAGTAAATGTCATTTTTATTATGACCATCCGGTCATAATAGTTATAACCTATGTTAAATTTTTTTTTTTTAAATCTAACATTTTTGGCCATTTTTTTAGTACATGTCATAACAGTTATGACCGGGGTAGTCATAATGGTTATGACCGGGTAGTCATAACAGTGTGGTCATAACAGTTATGACCGGGTGGTCATAATGGTTATGACCGGGGTAGTCATAACAATGTGGTCATAAGGGTTATGACCGGGTGGTCATAACAATGTGGTCATAATGGTTATGACCGGGTGGTCATAATGGTTATGACCGGGTAGTCATAACAGTGTGGTCATAACGGTTATGACCGGGTGGTCATAACCGTTATGACCTCTCGTCCAAAAAAATAATAAAAAATTAGAAAAGTCATGTTTCAGGCCATTTTCAAGGGAAGGTCATTCCTGTTATGACCGTGTGGTCATAACAGTTATGACCTCTCGTCCAAAAAAATAATAAAAAATTAGAAAAGTCATGTTTCAGGCCATTTTCAAGGGAAGGTCATTCCTGTTATGACCGTGTGGTCAACAGGAATGACCTCTCGTCCAAAAAAATAATAAAAAATTAGAAAAGTCATGTTTCAGGCCATTTTCAAGGGAAGGTCATTCCTGTTATGACCGTGTGGTCATAACAGTTATGACCTCTCGTCCAAAAAAAATAATAAAAAATTAGAAAAGTCATGTTTCAGGCCATTTTCAAGGGAAGGTCATTCCTGTTATGACCGTGTGGTCATAACAGTTATGACCTCTCGTCCAAAAATAATAATAAAAAATTAGAAAAGTCATGTTTCAGGCCATTTTCAAGGGAAGGTCATTCCTGTTATGACCGTGTGGTCATAACAGTTATGACCTCTCGTCCAAAAAAAATAATAAAAAATTAGAAAAGTCATGTTTTAGTCATTTTCAAGGAAGGTCATTCTTGTTATGACCGTGTGGTCATAACAGTTATTACCCTCGTCCAAAAAAATAATAAAAAATTAGAAAAGTCATGTTTCAGGCCATTTTCTACGAAAGGTCATTCATGTTATGACCATGTGGTCATAAGGATTGTTGAGTTCCAAAAAACGGGTCATTTTTATAATGACCACATGGTCATAACCGTTATGACCAAAATTATATGCGAGAGTTATAACAGTTACAGGGGTCATTTTCATAATTACCAGGCAGTCATTATGAAAATGATCGAACCCGTAAGAAGAGATACTGTTCAATAATAACTATTCAAATGAGGAAATTTTTTTTTCCCCTTTGCAAACAAAGCGCTAAACGCAGACTTTTTAAACATTGAAACGAAAAAAAAGCAATTTTTTTTAATTTTCGTCATCTTTGATTCCTTAACTTCGATTTCCCTCAACCCTCATTCTCTCGATCTCTGGTTCCGGTTTTTTAAACTATCCTAAGTTGGTGGCCTTTCGTGGTGGTTACGGACGGTTTCCGTGCGGTTCCGCGCAATTGCATCAAATTCTCTCTCTAGATTTCATTTTCTCTCGCTAGATTTCAATTTTCTCTCTCTAAAATACTGTAGATGCTGGTTTTCTGGGGCATGCGAGGGAGACGAGGACAAACCCGTAATTTGACATACATTAATTGCGGCTTGTCCCCACAGATCATGGGTTTTGATGACGTGGCGGTGCTAGAACTGAAAGGATGAAAAAGTGATGCTGATTTTAATAATCTTTTCCCCACAGGTGCTAAAAGTGAAATTTTTCCTTAAATTAGTGGTCTATTCTTGCAATCCACTGTGTTCAAATGGCCTACATCATGGTTATTTCAGCGTGATAAACTACGACCACATCATGAGGGATTTCATTTTAATGAGAGATATTTTCAAATCCCAGCTCCTGGATGTTTAAAATATATTAAATTATGATTTGGATCATCTATTATGTCAGGAAAAGAATTCAATAGAATGACATATCGGATGCAAAAAAATTCTCCAGTTTTCCATTTACATTTGAGGCCAGAAAGTTTATACAATCTGTAAACGTGTTGTGCTGGAATCGTAGATTGCAACGTGTTACGAAATCACTATACCTAATAAATACTTGTTTTAAAATCATTGAAATAGATTTATTGTTATTAAAAGGTTATTAACAATACATTTAGGCAAACTTCACACCGGACATACAAAAAACTTTAAAAAAAGAAATACAAATAAAAGGGAAAATTTGTATGATAAGGTAGAGTAAGCTAACCTTTTCACTTTTCCTTTTCCCTTCCGGAAGGATTCTAAGATCTCTTATTTCTTACAAACATTTTTTTTTTTTTTGGAAGGTTGTTTCTTAGAAACATACAACTAAGCACATTTTTTGACTAATGGGTGTCTTGATATAACCCACATGGGTAGAGTTTTCAACCTTTGTCAAGTCTTCAAATCATTTACAACCCAACAGCTTGATGTCTCCCTATTGTAAAAGTATCCCAAACACTTGCAATCCAAAGTACATTTCCTTTCACAAGCACTCTCCTTAATTGCCTCTCCACTAGTGTACTTGCACAAGAAATGTTCAACACCTTCAATCTTGTAGTAGTGGAAGTCACTAACCTTGCAAGATTTAACTTTTCCGGCTCACAAGTCTTGCTCCATCCAAGAAGCCCTTTCTTCGACGGGCACGCCACGCATTGGCTGTTCTCGCATAGCCCGAAACTCCCGCACCAGCTAGGCAACTGGCACTCAGGCTCGAACCTCGGAGCTTGTCGATCGAAAAAAGGAAAATGTCAACTCGAAAGCCCGCCTTTCCAATTTCTCAATGTAAGTGAAGAGCCTTATGTTCCCATCCATGCCGAGCCTTAGGAATGTTAAGGTGGCATTGTAATGAGTTCTAGCCGTGACATATGCGCTTTAAAGTTAGAAAAAAGGCACCACTCTGGGTGTCACTGGTGTCAAATTCAAGTGTCACTTTGTTGGGTGCATCCGAAAAAATTGGCTGAAGAGTAGTAGATAAGTGGCTTTGGAGAGTTTGTTACTCTTGTAGTAGAGTACCATTGACCCACTAGGCTCAAGCACCAAGCTGTAGAGCCCATTCTTGTTCTCTCTCTCCGAGAGGCGGCTCACGAGCTTGTTCACACCGCCGAATCGGTACAAGGACTGTCCTACCAAGAGAGTGTCGGTAGGGTAGTTAAAGCTCTGCCAAACAAACTTGCCCTTTGAGTCATGAAGGACCATGTTGCCATTTGGAAGCAACTTGAAGCCAACCACACCTTTGTTGGCCGTGTTGGATTGCCAAGCCACTCTGCCATCGGCGTCGGCGAGGACTAGGTTTCCGTTGGCTCCGAGGGTGAATGTGGCGTTTTCGCCAACCGGGTTCCCCCGGTTGGCCTCCCAAACCCACCGGAGAGTCGTCCGGCGGGTGCCGGTTAGGCCCATCCGGAGGGCGAGGGTGTAGGCATTAGGGGTGGTGTTGTAGAAGCAAATGGTGAAGGGACTAACAAAGATGTCCGGGAAGAAACGGTAGGTTGCACCATACTCCACATCAAGAAACTCGCCATAATAGCCGTCATTGACGAACTGAAAAATGGGTTGGGAGGGACTTTTGTTTGAGCATTATTAATAGTGGAAAGAAAGAGGGAGAAAGAAGGAATAGTAGTAAAGTGGGGTGTGGGGAGAGCAGCGACATTGTGATATGGGAAGAGGAAAATATGTTGTTGTGGTTTGTTTCAAAGATTTTGTTTGGCAAGCCATTTATAAAGATGTGAAATGTCACTATATTGGTTGATTTTTTTTTTCTTTTTCTTTTTTCTTTTTTGAGGGAAAAACCGGGGCTTTATTGGTGGAGTTGGATTTGACTTTTGGAGAATTATCCGGTATAGGATAAGGAAAACACAAACCCATGGGTAATCTTTTGTCGTTAGATTTTAATTTTTGTATATATTTTTTTAATTTTTAAGAATAATATCACATCTGTCTTCTTCTGAATTTCAGATCATCCCCACTTTATTATATTTATTGGATGAGTTGGATTGGCTTTTTGGAGGATTACCGGATAAAACACAATCCCATGTACAATCTTTTGTCGTGAGAGGGGGAGATGGGTGTTAAGAATCAACTGCAGAGGCGCCGTGAGGTAGACGAGGCGAGGGACTAAACTGGAAAAAGGGAGCCACGAAAATGGTGGATAGGTCGGAGGATTGGTGGAGGCGAAGGCCAGCGCCAACCCAGTCTAGGCGAGGTAGAATACAGAAACTCGAAAATAGAGTATCTGTCACTTCAAATACGATTTTATCTCCAACTCATTTACTCTAATCATACTCTAAAAGAAATATTCTATTTATATTCTTTTTAATAATCATTTAGATATTATTTTATATTTATTCCCTATAATCTTTGTATTTTACAAATTATGCCCCCATATAATCTTTTTAACATAGTCATCCGTGATTGTTTTTTATTTTAAGAATAATCTTTAAAAATAGAAAGTTATATCAAATAACCAAAATACTATAAAGTTAGGGCGATTATCAAAACAACTTAATATTGAGTGAAAAAAAAACTACATGATTTTCTTAATTCCACACACAAAAAAAATGCATTCAAGAACAACAAGATGATATGCATAGGGTCTTAATAATGTATACCGAACTATTAAATCATTGTTCTTCCACCATAATATCTCTATGTTATCTATTTTTACGCCTTTACATTATGTTTTTGTGTTATTTTTTGTTTATCACGTGTAATGTTAAGTATTTTATGTATGCTTATTTATGGTTTGTTTATGAATTAGAATATCTTCTCAACTTTTAATTTATGTAAAATTGTATGTTGATTTACTATCTTACAAAATTTATTCAAAATAATAAAATAAAAAAGGTATAAAAATAAATATAGCTTAAGATTTAAACATACAAATACTTTACATATAGAAAAATGGGTAATTTGAAAGAAAAATTAAGTTAAGGGTAACTTTATAATTTTTTAGTTTACCTAAATATTAATTTAAAATTTAATAATAATAAAAAAGTAGTTTAGAGTATGAATAGTGATACTTCAAATATGAAGTATACTATTCATACTCTATATTTGAAGTTCCATTTAGAGTATGGGTTGGAGATGTTCTCATACTCTAAAATGGTGTAAAACTCTAAAATAGAGTTGGGTTGGAGATGCCCTAAGGTTCAAACTTAAAGTTTTCATTTCTGTTTTGTCTTTTCTTAAAAAATCAACAAAAATAATAATTAGTATTTGAAAATCAATCAATTTCAACCTAAAAATTACATTCCAAACCCGTACATCAAATGCAAGCTTAGTTAATTTTTTTTGTCAGAATTTTTGTTAAAAAGTAATAGAAAAAGGGGGAAATAGTGTCAGTAAACCTCTTATGTTGGAATTTTAATTTAAAAAAAAAAAAAAAAAAGAGAGAGAGAAAAATCTATAATCACTCTTTTCTGATAAAAATTATAGCAAAGATAATTAAGTGGGATTAATTCTGAATTTAATAGATTAATGAGAGTTTTAAAAATTTAAAGAGAGAAATTAGTGAACTGATCTTAAAATTAACTGGCAACGATCGAGAATAATCATTCTTTTAATTCGTCTAGTTATGAAGTAATTTGATAGTGTGAAACTGTGTTTCGAAGACATAATTTTCTAATGTATCTATCAATTCTGTACTAAATGACAAATTTATGTTTTTTACCTTACTCCCAAACTTGTATTCCTGTAAATAATTTGTTCTTATCGTAGCCTTCACGTGTTGTGCTACTCGGACTATTTATAGTAGTTCTGCAAGTGGCATTACTGATTGGAACTAGTGGTTGGCACCAACTTTATTGATTTTTCTTTTTTAATTCCAACTTTATTGAATTTTACTCACACTTAACATGCGTTTGGGCGCACAATCTAAATCATATAATTATAATTCAATTTTTATCTTTTCCTTCAGCTTTACTATTTACACAACTTTGTAATTTAAACTTTTAAAAGTTCATAATTTTGCATATACAAGTCCAAATTAAATGATTTTTTTAAAATTACATAGAATTTCGAGACAAAAAAAAAACAAGCTCTATATTTTTTTTTTTTTCCGAACACATGTTAAGTTTTTACAGTTTTTAATTCCATTAACACTAAATGCATGCTTAATAATGACCATTTTATTTAGACATTTAGGATTTTTTTTTTTTTTTTTTTTTTTGGCTACTACGTTTAGGATTCATTTAATTGTTCCACTTGACTTAGAATTTTAGAAACATTTTAAAAAGTATAAAATTAATTTGAAATGTATTTAGAAAAAAATATCAACATAGATCTTATTATGTTCACCTCGCAAAAAATTGCTGCACTTTGTCTTCCAAATAATCAAAATCAGCGCAGTCATAGATTATCCTTAAAAGATACTCAAAACTCATTTTAGTTTGGAATAAAAAAAATCCTCTTTTATCTTCCAAATTATTAACCTTCTACAACGCATCTTTGATTATCTTTGCTCTGTCGATCTCGACGATATCAGTCTTTCCTCCTTCAATCTCCTATATGGACTCCGGATCGGTAACTAAAAATTTTTCGTGAGTTTAAAAATTGTTTTTACAAATGTTTATACGATATACTAAAGAGCTTTGTCTTGTAGACAAGTTTTCAATTAAAATGACAAAATGTGCTTTCTCACAAAAAAAAAAAAAAAAAAAAAAAAAATCTTATAAGTAGAGCATCAATAAGACAATTTATATGTATTCAATATTTTATTATTTATTAGAACAATTAAAAACCAAATAAAATGTTTTTAAAAATATGATTTCAAACTCTTAATAAAAAATCGTAACTTATTTATATTTTATTTTGTATTTCTGTTAACTAAAAATGAAAGTGAAAGTGAAAGCTTTGTATCCTTAAGTTTATTTTATTTTTGTCTATTTAAGTTACGTTAAGTTTTATTCCTCACTTTCCCTCAAAAATAATAATAATAATAATAATGTGAAGGAAAACGAAATATGTGTGCACGTGTAATCAAGATACAGATATATGTTAAATTAGATTTTTTTTTTTTTTTTTTTTTTTTTTTTTTTTGGTATGTTAAATTTATTTTAGTCTTATCACGATGTAGATTTTTTGGAAGATTTTTTTTTTTTTTTTTTTTTAACTTTAGCCCTAAAGTAAGTTACCCATATTCAACGTATAAGTGGTCCTATTTGTCAGAAATGGTGGGTGCCAACTTTCATGAAAGGTTCGCGCTCACCTTTAAGAGTATTAAATTCTCCCACCCACATAGAGATATTATGTTCCACAAGAACATATACAATATATTCTGTTATTAGATACCCGTACAAAGTAACTTTTGTAATTTTTTGATGTAATATGGGAATTCTCTTCGTCCAGGAGAGAGAGAGAAACAGAGAGAAGGGGGGGACAACCAAATAAATTAATTAGTACACTTGATACGATAAAAAACATTAATTATTATAAGTGTAATCATATCTAGTAAAAATAAACTATCAGATATGAGAGTAGACGTGTAATATTATGATAATAAAATTAATTCTAATGTAATATTTTTTTTATTGATACTTATCTTTCACACTAGTTTTATATGGTATGTTTTAATATTCTAAATAGAAAATCATATGTAAATCAATTAAAATTATAAAATGATATATAGAATATTACAAGTACCAAACAGATCGGACTTCTAGATAAAGAACTTATATATATATATTTAAAACTCAAGTAATGATGAGTTATCATTTTATTTTATTGATAGATTTGATAGATTTGATAATTGATTTGGCAATCCTTACATACTTAAAAATTAAAAAATTAAAAATAAAGGGCAACTCATATATATTAGTTGATACTTAAAAAGTTTATATTAAAATTGAGTCTTTAGTTTTTTTAGTTTTCTTTTTCTTTTTCTTTTTTTTTTGAAAATAAGATATCGTTTAAATTTGAGACAGATTTGAATAGATTATAATAATTCTTTATTTTCTTTAGATTAATTTCCTATTAATGAATGGAACTTTTATTTTATTATTATGTCTAAACGGAAAATTGTTTTAAATATAAGTGATCTTAAACACTATAATTAATAGAGAATGGATTTCATTTTATAGATGTAATTTTATGAAACTTATGTGTGCGGGTTTAACTCCATTAACGTCACCTACCCACACTCGGCTTCGATTTATCGCCCCTCTTTGAATGGTTTGTCAATTACCCATTATTGTTCTTATAATATCACAGTCAGATTTTTTCTCCTATTCTCTCCTTTCCATTCATTTCCAATAATCACCAGCTTGCTTTCTCACAATAATTGGGAGTTTGAAATCCGTGATTGGAAGAATAATTTAATAACAATTTTATTTTTAAAAAATAAATAATAAATTGACGAAATTACTGCATATGTATTTAGAAATAAATAAATAATAAATAATTTCTGATAAGTAAATAAATTATTTGTCATGTAAATACTTTATTACTAATAAATATATATGCCATTTATCTAAACAGTTTTGTAATATTTTTCTCTCTTTTTTTTTTTTTTTTTTTTTGAACTTGGTGGTAGATGGATTCAAACTCTTCACCTTTTGATAGAGTTAGGTGTGAAATTACAGTTAGATTATACATGTAGCCACCTTTTGTAACTATGTTAATTATTAATTTTGCTAAATTGTAGAATTTCATTAATGTCATATGCAAAAACGTCGTATTGTAGAGATAATATACGGATAAAACTATCCCCTTTCTCGGGCAAATCACAAAGCCCCAAAAGGTCTAAAGTATTGACAGTTGTTTCATGAGGATATTACAAGGTTTTTCACACTTATAATTTCGGTTATCTTAATTTTCTTTATAAATAAGAGGTGACGTTGTTAATTGTTACAACAGTTCATATAGGACATAATCTCACGTTGAGGTGAATTAAAATAAATAATTTTGCATGTTCGTGATTGTGTGTGTATATAAATATATATATGTTAATTTATTGCTCTCCGTGATGTGAAATTAGGACACTAATTTTTAACAATTAAGCTTCTGTAAATTACATCTTTTACTTGTATTCTGTTTAAAACGTGGTACATTCGTGAAGATTTTCAAATCCATGTTTTAAGTAAAAGTTTGAATCCAAATCCAATTCAAATTGAATTCTTCACTTGTTCAAAATCTGCATCAAGCTCTCTCTCTCTCTCTCTCTCTCTCTCAAACATCAATCCAATTTACATTCTCAATTTAATTGTTTTTTTTTTTTTTTTTTTTTTTGTGGGGTTCGAGAGCAGCTTGAAGACCCAAATTAGATACGTGTTCACATTTGGATTTTCAGGCTTAAAATTCAAGGGGCCACTTAGTATGCAGAATAGGTGGATCAGAAAACCACCCCCCATTATATATTTTCTGTGGACTCCCTCGGTATCAAACATTTTCTACTCCAAAGATAAATATCTTGTTCTTTTTTTAGTTGAAAAAAGTGCTTTTTTTATAAAAGAAAATTTCTCTTTGGGAAGGGGTAAGATTATTATATTGATGAATATATATATATATATATATAACTCAAGAGAGAATGGATTTGAATTATGCATCTTAGGAAGGAGTCAAATGTAGTATTACCACACAAAATTATATTTGAAAGCACATTTTGATGAATATATATTTAAAACCAAGTATACAATGCAAAATTAGGCATGCGAAAACGGAAATGATTCATGTGACACCCAAATTTTTCTTGTAAATCTTAATGCTTTTTTTTTTTTTAATGACAATTTTGTTTTTTCCATTGAATTTATACTAGTGTGGAGATACTATTTTATTTAGTTTATTTCTAAAGAAGTACCTATAAAACCTTTTCGCTCTTAGAAATTGGCCAGTTCTATGTAAAAGCTTTTCTTTAATACATGTTAAAAATTAGATGTCCTAATTTTATATTGAGAAGAGCAGTAAAAATATAAAATAACATAAACAAATACGAACATGCAAGATTTATGTAAATTAATCATAATGTGAGGTTACATTTTCTTTCAATTGCTATAATAATCAAGATTAAAATGAAGAATAAGCTTACAAGAGAAAAAAAAAATGCACACATCCTGGTTGTGTGTGTGTGTGGTTTTTATTTATTATTATTTATTTTCAGTTTATAGGAAAACAATCTTTTTTTCTAAGTCATTTTTTTTATGAATGTTCCAAAAAGTTGGTTATTTGTTTAAAAAGGGGCAACCCAAAAATGGCCACCTATCTAATTTTTCCTCTCTATCATATTAGAAGGAGAAAAAAAAATATTTCAATTAAATACGTTTAACAATATCTACAAGTTTTAGTAAAAGTACTAAAAAAAGGACCAAAACGAAGGTGGTTTTTATCAAAACTAGACATTTTGTCTTGAAAAAAAAAAAAAAAAAAGGTTAAGCACTGATCCCCTGAAACAAAAAAAAAAATAATAATAATAATTGAAAGGGCTTTGTGAAGCAAAAATTTAAATAGTAATAATACATTGAGATAAATTATTGTAGTGGGGAAAACTTGTATAAGGTCACTTTTGATATATTAAGAGGTAAAGGAAAAACAATAAGTAGGACACATGTGAAAAAAAAAAAAAAAAAAAGTTTCTTAACAATAAAGACAAATCAGATAAAGATACTTTAATATGGTCCTTTTTTTTTTTTTTTTGTGAAAATTAATAAGGTCTTTTTAAGGATAGAGAAGGAAAATTAAAAAAAATAGAATAGAAAACAGCATAACAGTAAATATGGATTGAACATGTATAAAAATAAAAAAAATAAATCGGTTCCGAACTATCTAATAGATTTTTTTTTCTTTTTTTTTTAAATGAGTACTAACAAATAATTAAAAAAGCCATATCAACATTCAATACAATCCGGAAAATCTTCAGCCCAAAATCAATCTTCATCTAAAGAAAAAGCTAATTTACATCCACAGGAATAGATGGGATGAAAAGAGAATGAAGCCTTCTTTAATCTCTTTTTTCGTCCACCCAAATTCGAATTTCATGAATTCCCATAAGCCCCCCCTGCTCCAACTCAGACTGTGGATGCATTGAGTTGGTGATGTTCTGGGTTAGGACATGGGTTGACGACTAAAAGAGCTGCTAGGTTTAAGGTCCATCGCTTCCTTGCCATACATAGAGACGTAGATCTCACCTATGAGGCGGAAGAAATTAGCATGATGAGGGGCCACCACCATAAACTTTTTTTTTTCCTATTAAAAAAAGAAGCTAATTAACAAATGTGTGAGCTACCATATGTGAGAAATGTAACTATACGAACCACCACCAACTTCAACAACAAGACACTAGGAGAAAAAAATATATTTCAAGAGTAATTGGCTCAAATATTCCCTGAACTTTTTAAAGGTGACGGTGTTTGATCCCTTGTTTTTCTTCTTTTTTTTCTTTTTTACTGAGATGACCCTATCCTAAACTCTTTTTTTTTTTTGCCGTTATATCCTTTTCATCCAAAAATGTTAAATATCTAACGGAATCTTATATGTGCAATGCATGTGATCAAATCTAAAATGGTATGTAGTAATTTAAATATAACAACTAACAAAAAATTTTAAAAAAAAATCATTAAAAAATAATTTTATCTCTCATCTCTCTCTCTCTCTATTCATTTCCATCCTCAAATTGTAAGCAGCAAAAAACCAAAACCCAGATCCAAAAAACCCAAAGAACGGACCTTGACGAGGCGACCAAGCGGGTCAGGCGCGGGGGGCTTCAATTCCGCAATGGCGGGGGAGGGAGGGTGGGGGTGTTGGGTTGTTTGAGTTAGTTTTGGGAGAATTGGGTTTTGAACCTGTACGGTGGGGGTGTGCTTGTGTTTGTCGCGCAGGCAACAACGTCAGGGGGGGGGGGGTGGTGTCGACAACAGTGAAGGAAGGGGGGGCTCGGGTTTGGGCTAGAGCTAGGTTTTGAGTTCGATGGGTGGGGGTTGGGCTGATCTCGACAATGGCGAAAGGGGGGGAGGACGGATAAGGCTCGACGACGCTGAAGGAGGGGGGTGGTGGGGAGGGAGGGTGGCTCAGGCTCAGGCTCAGGCTCGGGCTATGGCTGGATTTTATTTTATTATTATTATTATTATTGGTGGTTTTGAAGGGGAAAAAATGAGGGAGAAGGTAAATGAGTAAGAGAATAGAAACTCAAGGGGTATTTTGATCTTTTTACTATAAAAAGTACGAGTTATGCAAGATTCTATTAGAAATTTAATGGCCTTTGAACGAAAAAGACCATAACAACCAAAAAATAAAGTTTAGAGTCATCTTGGTATTAAAAAAAACAAGGACTAAACCATCATCTTTGACAGAGTCAAGGACTATTGGGGTCAACTTACTCATATTTCAATAAAACACGTTTAACAATATCTACAATTTTTAGAAAAAGTACTAAAAAAAGGATCAAAATGAAAAGTTAAAAATAAAATAAAAAAGGGACTAAAAAAAAAAGAGGTGGTCTTTGAAAAGGAAAATAAAATTTAATTAGGAAATGAAAAAAAAAAAAAAAAAGGACCAAAAAAAGGTAGTCTTTTTTTTTTTAGAGGGAAAATTTCATTATTTTCACTGGTGAGATAAGAAAACACACCAAACATAACAAATCCCGTATTACATAAAACAACCTTAAATAAGAACGGAACCACGGCTCAATTACGGATATATACATCGGCACACTAAAATCGAGCACATATAAGGCTCTTTTTGACAAAACCCCGACAGTTGATGGAATTTCCCGATCAATCGAGGGCCAAGATTCAGTAGCACAAGGGCCACTACTAACTCCACATAGAAGTAATTCTAGCAGGACCAAATACCGTTAAGACTCAGATCTGACGGATAAGCAACCAATGCGGAAGGTGGATAAACCACCTCCATTATTAGAATTAACAAACAAAACATAAAACATAAAAATATATATATATATATATATAAAAGACGATGAAGACATCGTCATTATTACACATAAACTTACATACCGTAAAATAAAAATAAAAAAAACAATCACATAAAAAGAGTTCTTGTCGATAAAACGAACAACATCGTTGGAAAAAACTGAGTTGTCGAAGTCGAGCTGTTACAGGACCTCTTCGATACGTGATGACAATGCACCACTACCAACAATCTCATTCCTGCCTTGTCCCTTCCCACAACGTCTATCCCCTTGTCACGGGCTCACTTCTGTCAAGATCCTCACCATATGATTATCACCTTCGTCTCTAAGGCCAAGAAACCGAGATAGGCTAAAGGCCGCTACAGAAATCCAGCCCCAAGAGAGAGAAACGACTGAGAAAACCTAGTCTTACGCGGTTTTAGAGAGAGAAAGGGAAGAAAGAATACAAAAAAAAAAAAAAAAAAAAAAAAAAAAAAAAGAGTTGTTTTGATCAAAACTAATCATTAAAAAAAAAAAAAAGTAAAGCGCTTTTACATTTTTATATATGAAAAGTTTCTCAAAACACGTCATATATGTTTAGTTTTAAATTCACTTTTCTCTCTTGTTATGCAAATGTCCGAAATACCCTCTATATTTGTAAAAACTAATCACAAAATACCCCCTGAAACAATTAAATTTTTGAAGATACCAAGTTTACCATAAGCAACCTACATTAAATACAATTAAAAAAATATCAAATAACTTAAAAAATTATTGAAATAGAAAAACAAATTAAAAAAACAATATTCATAGAAAAATATCAATTAATAAAAACTTAAAAAAGGTTTCAAAATTGTTGAAATATTTGTTTGATTGAAATAACTAGTTTACTCTTGTTAAATTTTTATAAAAAAATTTTTTAGTTAAGTCATATATAAAATATATTTAAGATAGATTGAAAATGGTCATCTTGATATTTTTAGAATTTAAATGGTTTAAGGGATATTTTGTGAATGATTTTACAAATATAGGGATGTTGTAGGAACTTGATTGGAAAAGAAGCAAAGGTGGATTAAACAAAACACAGAAGTATTTCATTTATCAAAAAAAAAAAAAAAAACCAAAAAAGAGAAAACACTCATAGGTAGTTTGAATGTTCTTCCTTTATCTATCACGGAAAGCTTTTTTTTTTTTTTTTTCTTTTACCTTATTGCATTCCAAGAGTACTGATATTTAGAAAATTAAACTTACTTTTCAACAAAAATAAAATTTAAAAATATAACTTATGTGGGTGTTCGCTCCAATTGAAATTTCTAAAAATTTTTTTATTTTTTTTCTCAAAAAGTAAATCAATTTCACTATTTATTTCTCTAATCTCCTTTAAAATTCAAATTTTTAAAAGTTCATAATTTTCTTATTTTTAGTCAAAATAAGATTATTTTTTAAAGATAATTTATATGTTTAATCCCTTGTACTATGAACCTTTTGTCATTTTGGTTTCCGAATTTTTAATTTTAGTAAATTGTCCCTTAATTTTTGTTTTTTGATAGCTTTGGTTACTAAAATTAAAATTGAAGGAAGAATTCTGAAATATAACATAGATAATCATATTCCTATCGCTTAATAACTAAAAATTTTAAAGAAATTATTACATTAAGTGTAAAATGTTTTAGTTTTAAGGGTTTTTAATTAAAATAAGAAGCAAATTTTCATATTTATGTACTTAATTTTGTAAAATCGTATGTTAGATGGAATTGAAACATGGTTATATAACCAAATTCGAAAAATCTTTTATCAATTTCGATAACATGGACCAAAATTGTCAAAAATTAAAGTTCTAGTTCTTAATATATTTTAAATTTTTATATTTTTTAACTCCAAATAATTCATTTTCAACTAAACTTACTACTCTAAACATTCATTCATTTTCAAAACTCAAATTGAAGTATATGCTCCAAATATTCCCTTATTCTAATCATGTTGTTCCTTTGTGATCGATATAGCAGATCTTACAAAATGATATCTTTTGTTTTGTTTGTTTTTTTTTTTTTTTTGGTTCGTGGTGGGGATATATTGAATGTAGAACCTACTTTTTTTTTTTGGTGAATATAGAACCTTACCTTCTGAACATCCCAAGTAATTATTTTTTTCTTTCTTTTTTACATTATAATATTCTAGAGATATTTTTTTTTTTTTTTTTTTTTTGGGGTAATTCATCTGGTTCTTGGATTCCTCCAATAAATTATCTGGTGTCGATAATTATTGTTTAAAGCTATCATTGAGTGCGATACAATACTTTAACTTTCATTAAATAACATTTATGTTTTTTAATGAGTAAATAACGTTTATAATTTTTTTGTGAATAAGAACGTATATATTTAATGAATATAAAGCTATCATTGAGTGCGATACAATACTTTAACTTTTCATTAAATAACATTTATGTTTTTTTAATGAGTAAATAACGTTTATAATTTTTTTGTGAATAAGAACGTATATATTTAAAGGGTGTTTGGCTCTCCAGTTTAACTCAAGTTAAACTGTACTTTTTTTATCTTTTTCTGAAAATTTTTTTTGTCTTTTCTGAAAAAGTCAACAAAAATTACTATTCAAATTTATAAATTTCAACTCAAACTCATTCACCAAACACCCCCTGATTGTAGTTATTAGATTTAAATTTTCAACTATCTGATTTATGACTATAAAAATTTATATCACACGCTTGTAAATTTTTAAGGTAGACATTGCTAGATCATACTGTTACAAAATTTACCAAATAATTGAAAAGTAATTTTATAAAAATTGGTCATATCTTATGCCTGAAAATGTGAAGATTCTAAATTTCCATTCAACATTAGCTTCCTTTTTTCTGAATTTTTATGGCTGCTTGGTGATTTTTTAAGTTACCATGTTTTTTCATAATTATTTTTTGTATTATATATGACTCTTACTTATTAAAAAACAAAAACAATCTTTCAAAAACAAAAACAAAAACAAATTTAATTCGAACCCGACAACTCCTACTCATGATATACCGCTCTCTACTCACCATTGCCTTTCTTAAAATATTTGTTTGTTTTCTTAGAGTGATATCTGAGCTAACATTTGCACCAATTTCAGATGAAAAAAAACTCAACTCAATTTTTGTTTTATTCTAAAAAGTTAATTAGTTTCACTATTTATCAATTTCAACTATAACTTAAACTCAAACTTTAAAATTTCATAAATTTACATATACAAGTCCAATGAGATATATATATATTTAAATTACATAAAATTTCGAGAGGAACGAGATAAAATCCATATTGACACTTTTTTTTGTTCGACATATTTTAAGTTTTTATACTTTTAAACTCCTATTAGCCAAACGCACAGATCAAATTCAACCTAACTAAAATATATATAAAAAAAAAAATTCAAACTCCAATTAGGTGAACAAACATTTACTTAAATTAGCTTTTCTTTTTTCTTTTTTTCTTTTTTTTTAACTTTTGGAGGATGCTTCCTATGAAGTAGTTCAAATACAATGGACTGTGAAAAAAGGGGGTGGGTCAAGTGACAAAGTAGTGGATGGAGCCCAAGGATTTGCCTCCAAAATAGGAAATAGCCCGCCTCGCTGGACCGTCCCTTGTCAGTTCCCACCAGCCATTTGATGCCAATTTCCTCCACTAAAATAAATAAATAAATAAAATAATGCCAATTTGCAGCACAGACTGGTCATACTTGTAAGGCTGTATTCAATTTTTATATATCTATGGAATTGGAGTCTAATTTGACAGCTAAATAAATTTGTATAAAGTCAAAATATGGAACAAAATCCCACCATTTGATCTTTGTTTTTTTTTTTTTTTGCTTATCTCGATCTCACCTTTGCCGCGACAAGAAACCGTACAACCAGATTTTGATTCAATCCAATTAAAATCTATCTAGAAAAAAGTACTTTTTTATTTCCTCATTTGGCCGCGTAGCACGTGACTTGGTGCTCTATTATTGAATTATATGTTATATCAGCAACTTGCTTGATGACGTCACCACAATCTTCGGTACAACGATAAGGCGACGTCACGCCTCTCTTTTCTATGTAGGTTTGATGATCGATAACCCTAATCAGATATCCATCCCGATTAATAGAGTGTATGATGAAATTGAATCTTTTTTTTAAGTCTTTTCAACTATATTAATAGATCTTTGAATTTTCTAAAAAAGAAATAAATTACACTTTGAAAGCAAATAATTTAATTGAATAACATGTTTTAAAATATTTATATACAGTAAATGTTAAATAATTAATTATGATCAATCAATATTTCAATAGTTGATGATGAGCAAATATTCATAGTAGATTAGGACACGAAGTCATTGAATTAACTAAATTTGAAGGGAGAAAAAAAAAAGATAAGGTACTCGAATCCTTAGATTTATTATTATTATATATTATTATTATTATTATTTTCCTCTTCCCTTATTATACTAAATTTTGGTTTAAAAAAATATATTTTGATGCTCATCTCTCCTATTAAAGAAATTCTCACTAAATATTATCCACTATCTAAAACAAACTTGTCACATGGGACCACATTTTAATTATTGGGGTTGGTTTGCATTTGACATTATCATTGGTCCATACTTCTCTTTTTTCTTTAGTGGAACATGGAATTTCATCAATTTTCAACACGTGCTAGATCAACCTTAACAAATGAACCGATCAATTTTGACCACAAAAAAAAAAAAAAAAATCCAGCCATAAACATTCAATTGAGTTAGAAAACAACATAATTAATAAGGAAGCGAGATACGACATTGTCAGTGTTAATTATCATTATAGATGTCTCAAAGCATTTTATTAATTTTATTTAATGTTCGACTGTACCCTATAAGTATATTTGACTCGAGAGTCTAGAACCTATGAAGTATTCATTTCTATTTATGTAAAAACGACAACCCACATTGTTGAAATTGGAAGGGTTCAAACATTGATAATTCAGAAGTATCTCTAGTTCATGCATTACGAATGGGACAGATGGAATTTTTAATAACTAGCCACAAATATGAGTTTTTATTATTATTATTATTATTATTATTATAGATAGGAGTATGAGATGTAAGTGGTAAGTAGATCCTTTCTTTTTAATTAAATAGCACCAATTTTCTTTTTATAATAATATTAATAATTTTATTCTTATATTTAATGTAATAATAATACGACTAATAATGATGATAATTATGATGATAATAATAAAAGTATTAATGTATTTAAACCCTACATTTTATGATAATTTCAAATGTGAATTTAGGTAATTAAGATATAACCACAATAATATCCCTTGATATATAGGAATAGTAACAAAGCGAAGTGGGGTTGGGGAATGCTTTATCCTATCTACCTCACGATGAAGTCAAAACATTTTATCAGAAGAACTAATAACCATATAATGAGTAATTAATGGTTATTCTGATAAACTTTTTTTTCTTTTTCATAGGACTTTTATAAAAATTTATTTCAAATTATGGATATTTAAAAAACAAAAAACTAAAACAAAAGTTGAGCCCTATCCCCCTCCATCCCTAGATGGACCATCCCCATCCCCACTAAGGGAGAGGCTGGATCGAAGTTGGGGACCATTTCCTATTGAAAAGACCTTCCACATACCCGTTATAAAATGAAACAATAGAATCAGGTTTTTAAAAAGTGCTAATCATGTTTTTTTTTAAATTAATGTCATATATATATATGTATGATAAATGTCTTAAAATACAAGATATATATATATATATATATATATATGTTCCAATCCCAACCCCGCTTGCAACTTGGGAACAAGACTTTATCCTCATCCCTGCCTCCAACTTTGTAAATTGTTTCTCATCTCCGTCCCATAGATCCCCATAGGACCAGTCCAGTAGGGAATATTACCATCTCTAATTTGATTGAATCCCACTACTCGTCAAATTCAAACATTAGATTACTAACACAGAAACTTTCCACGACAAAATTTCCCTAATAGTTGATTTACAAGAAAGCAATGTCTTTTACATATCAAAACAAGAGTACAGAGAGAAGATTAAAAACTAGACTCTTCTTGCGAACACAAACTAGACTCTGCTTGCTTCGCATATCCAAACATTTGCTATTTAAATGTTTTTTATTTGAATTGAAAAAATCTTAATAGAAGCATTTCAATTACGAGCAGAATTGGTATTTGAATCCGCAAATAAAATATTGTAGTTTCAAATGAGAATATATCAGATCCAACAAGTCTTATAGAACCTCAATGATCATAGAAATTTTTGATGTGATATTTATACAGTGTTATGTTCCTCTATTCATTCTGAACGCATATTAAAAATATAAAATCTTCTCAATCAGATTTAAACAAAAAGAAATTGGAATGTTCTCCCCACCTTCCTCTCAAATTTGGGCAATTTTAATATATTTTGAAAGAGTTCTCTTTATCTTTTCTCTCTCTTTCTAATCCAAAACTTTTTATCTCTTCTACTTGAGCTTTATAATGCTATAATTACTTCTTAACCCTAACTCTTTTAGAACTTGTTGGTGAATAACTTTAAAATTGCTAGTCGTTGTCATATGGACCATCAATAATAGAAGAATATGCTTTCACAGGATCAGTATAATCCGGGGAGATCAATTATGCTAAAGGAAAATAAAAGAAAATAAAAGAAAGGCACATTATCCAACTTAGATGTAGATCTAATAAATAATTCCAAATATGAGAAGATCACGGATATACAATAATATTAATTGTTCGACCTTATCATAAATATATATATATTAATTGTTGATCATGGCCCACATATCATATCATGCATAAATTTTCAAATAATTTGCCTAAAGACGATATATATATATATATATATATATATAATCAACATTTTTTTTTGTGGAATATAATCAACATTTCTAGACCAAATGGATTTAAATTATCTGCTTAATTTTTGGTGTATTAAATAATGTTTAATCCAATATAAGGTCATTTTATCTAATCAACTTGTGATGTTATAGCGTTTGTTTTGAAGAGCTTATTGATAGCTGTCTTTGACTTCCTATATCTAAAAGCTGTTTTTAAAAGTATTTAGAGTATTCTTCAAAAGAGTTTTCAGTCTCTAGAAGAACTAGCTGTCAAAACTAAAAAAATATGGATTCTATATAAAGCTCTTATGATCATAGATTTTAAAAACTTGTATCAGAGTATAAATCAAATCAAAAAGTTTCTTTTAACATTTATATCACTTATTAAACAATTTTTAAAATCATTTTAATTTTAGAAGCTCTTTTAAAATGTAGTACCTAGACATTTATTGAAAATTCATGAGTTTTTACTTTTATTTTTTTTTTTCTATTTAAATAATAACAATTATCATGTCAAATGGATGCATGGCATCCAGAGGTCACTTAGAAACATTTTGAATTTGAATGATGTGACATTATGCAATTAGTTGACACCAATTGGCAGTAAAATATGCAACTTCACAAATTAGAAGAATTTAATTAAAAGCAATATCCATATCTCACACGTAAAATACGAACAAATAAACTCTATATATAAGATCTATACATTATAGAAAATATATAAATCTGGTCAATGTCTTTGACCGGGAAATAATAAATTATAAATTAAACTAGAACTTATCAAGCGTGGATTCAAAGTACACATCACAGGGAATATTGCTGAAATAAATAACTAGTATTATTAATTGAATTAGAGTTGGATTAATTAAGAGTACACAGCATTAGTGTAAGTACTTGCTGTCTACTCAATTCATCCACCGGAATTATAATATGTATATACATATATACAAACATATAAATATATATATTATACTCATCTAGAACATATTATTCTTTAAAAAAAAATTATATTCCGATCTTATCTAATAGAGGAATGTACATTACGCATGTTACATCCTCTTGTACCCATGTTTGTTAAGGTAATATGAGATATTCGAAAAAAGTAGGTGAAAAACTGTTTGACTACAATGGAAACCAAACAGAAAATAGTGATTGAGGCACAAGAAATACCTTTCTTAAGGTCATGCTATTTACTTTCACTACAAAAGCTTACTAGTGTGTTTGCAGAAAAGTACCTCCAAGATTCAACAAACTAACAAACCTAAATAGCAATATTATTGAATTTTCAGAATTAAATAAGAACTGAGATTACTAACTGGTGTTTCTGATAATTACCTCCAACAAACAACAAAATCACAAACTCAATAATTAACAATCTAATTGAATTCTATTCATAAAAATGAAAACTACTCTGATAAGTTAAAAAAAATAAAAAAAATAAAAAATAAAAATAAAAATAAAAAAAAAAAACAAAAAAAAAACTCTTTAGTTAAAATGTGTCTATTCATTAAAAGAAAAAACATCAAGAGGAAAGCTAACATGTGCGGTATATGATCAGGGACGGAGGCAGGAATTTAGGTCAGTGGTGGTTATCAATGAAAACAAAAGATCAACAAAATTAATAACATTCATGTATTACAATTGTCCTTGACGGGTTTCATTTTTTGAAAATGTTATATAATATCTTTATTATTAATGCTATTGAAGATATCTTTTTCAATATACAAAAATACATTGTTATTTATAAATTGACCTCTCATTCTATTCCATAGCCGATTCTTCACAAAATTCATTATAGAAAATATCGTTGCCGTTGTTCCATTCTTTTTTTTTTTCCTTTGATGATTGTATGATCATGATGGTGATTGGTGTGTGGTAAAGAAAAATTGCAGAGGGAGTGAGTGGTTGCCGTGGGAAGGGGTTAAATTAGGGTATATATTCTTTTTATTTTTTTTTATTTTTTTTGCCTTAATTATTTCTAAATGAAGTCTTGCACTACTTAAATATAATGGGCTTTGTAACTTCTCTTTGGCTAAAATGTTAGTGGGGACTGAACAAAATGAGCTCTATAACTTCAATTTTACTGATATGTTAGTGAAAGGTTTTGTATATACTTATTTATATATGGTTTTTAAAATAATCAAAAAGTGAGCTGGTCACACGTTCTCTCCTACCATGTATATGGTATAGTAACATAATCTGATCTGTACACAAATAATATTGTATTTGGTTTTATGTAAACCACTTTATTTGTTTTTTTTTTTTTTTTTTTTCAACTAAGAGCTTTTTAACTTTTTAATTTTCAAGATCTCTCTGACGTTGGATAATGGTAAAATATATATATATATATAGTATGACGGATTTTTTTTTTTTTTTTTGGTTATTTGGTAAATTGCTTGTATGCTGGCAAAAACCGGTCCTACCATTATCCCAACGATAACATATATCTAAACCCACGTGGTCATGAGAAATGTTTTTTTTTTTTTTTTTTTTAATTATAGTCAAATCAAAGCGATCAATTTTGAATCTCAAAGTTGGCCTTCGGCAATGGCAATATATGCTATAAATAGAACGTTTCCGAAGCTCCAAAACCACACAAATCAAGTGCAAAAATACAAAGAAAAATGTCTTCCTTATCCACCAAGGTGATATCATCCTTCTTCTCCCTATTCCTTCTCTCCCTCACCCTCTTCATTGCTCAAGCTCAAGTGCCCAAAAACGCCACCTTCAAATTCGTCAACGAAGGCGAACTCGGGCCGTACATCGTCGAGTACGACGGCAGCTACCGCGTCCTAAGCGTCTTCAACTCCCCTTTCCAACTAGGTTTCTACAACACCACCCCTAACGCCTTCACCCTCGCCCTCCGCATGGGCCTCACCCGATCGGAGTCGCTGTTCCGTTGGGTTTGGGAGGCCAACCGGGGCAACCCGGTCGGCGAGAACGCCACCCTCACATTCGGAAAGGATGGAAACCTAGTCCTCGCCGACGCCGACGGCAGAGTAGCTTGGCAAACCAACACCGCCAACAAAGGCGTCGTCGGCTTCCAATTGCTTCCCAACGGCAACATTGTCCTTCATGACGCAAAGGGCAATTTTGTATGGCAAAGCTTCGACTACCCTACAGACACTCTCTTGGTAGGACAGTCCCTTCGGGCCCCGAACAAGCTCGTGAGCCGCCTCTCTGCGGAACGGAACCAAAACGGGCCTTACAGCTTTGTATTGGAGCCAAAAGGGTTCTCACTTTACTACCAAGGAAAAAATAAGGCCGTGCGATACTTCTCCAGCGCTTTGAGGTTCGGCCCTAACCAAGGCACTCTACAGAACGTGACTTTAGGGGCTTCACCCGAGGGCAGCGACAGCACTGCATACGACGTGTCGTTAGAGTTATCGACGGGAGGGAATTACTATGTAGGGAGGCCTAAATACAACGGGACATTGTCGTTTTTGAGACTCGGAATAGATGGAAATATAAAGGTGTATACTTATGATGACAAGGTGGATTTGCAAGCTTGGGAGGTGGTTTTTAGTATTTTCGATAGGGAGTCGTTTTGGGAGAGCGAGTGCCAGTTGCCTGATCGATGTGGGACTTTTGGCGTTTGCGAGGACAACCAATGCGTGGCTTGCCCTTCGGAGAAAGGGCTTCTGGGTTGGAGCAAAAGTTGTGCTCCTCCAAAGGTAAGCTCTTGTAAACCAAGTGATTTTCATTACTATAAGGTTGAGGGTGTTGACCATTTTTCGAGTAAGTACACCACGGGAAGTGCTGTCAAGGAAAGTGATTGTGGGAAGCAGTGCTCTTCAGATTGCAAGTGTTAGGGTACTTTTACAACAGGGATAGTTCAAGGTGCTGGGTTGCTTATGAGTTGCAGACTTGGCTAAAGTTGCCAACTCTACCCATGTGGGTTACATCAAGACACCAAATTAAATATATGTATATATACATATATATATATATATATGTATGTCGTATATGTGGTAGATATCCACTTAAATTGAGATCTAGCTTGCTTTAGTTGTATTTTGAGCAATAAGGTTGAGAGTTTTTTAACTTTTTCTGTGGAAGTTTGTATCAGTTGAATTCAAATTTTCAAATGAATTGTGCATGCGTGTAATCATTAAAAATATATATATATATATATATATTTAAAAAAAAGGCCCTGCAATTGGAGAATATATTAATAAATAAATAAAAGCCTCTTTAAGTTTCAATTAAATTTTTATCTTTATGTTCCGTACATGAGCAAGTGGTAGAGAAAATATTACTTTAATGAGTATTGTGTCGGCACATTGGTTTGGAAAGAGAAGAAAGAAGGCTATGTGACCAAGGAAAATAATAATAATATTGTTATCTATAATAATAACCAAAATAAGGGATCTTTTAAAGAAGTATTTCATATTTTACATTATCAGTAGAAATTATTTTTATATTATTAGGTTTTAATTTTGATAGTTTTATCCATAAGTGTCGATGTTAAATATTTTTAACGTGTGACAGGAAACCCTTTAGTAAGAAATTAGACCACTAAAAATAATGATCAAAACAATAATTACCATTAATAACGTAAAGAAAAGATCTTATTACAAAAATTCTCTAATAATAAGAAGGATAAGAACAATTCTTTAGTACTTTTATTACCCAACCAATAAGAGAGCAAGTTCCTTTGTATTAAACTAAATTTTAATGGTCGAATTTATAAATAAGAGCATTTTATGTTGTATGAAATCTATTTTTCAACATAAATATTTATAAATCTAATAATCAAAACTAATCTGATGGTTTAAAAAAAAAAATTTTTTTTTTGAAGCTTTGCTCAGAAGTTTCTGATCACATGACACGTATAACAAAATTGCCTTACCCTCTTTTTTTTTTTTTTTTTTTTAAATTGAAATGGCCTTATCCTCTTTTTTTTATTTATTTTTTATTTAATTGAATTTGCCTTATCCTCTTTGAACAATCAATAACGCGGCTGCTCGAACCCGACAGAGACCCAAATAGATTATAATGCTTATATAATTTTATATATGACTACAAATTATATGGTTGATTAAAGATACTGACGATTAGGCAGGCCCCGAATGTCGAATAAAGTGGGTGAAAAATTGTTTGGGCAAAGAGAAAACGTGACATAAACAGAGGACTTGAGACGTAACTAATACTTTTCTTAACATGCTTTTCTTAAGAGAGGACTTGAGGTGTAAATAATTTGTTCTTTTCCCCTAGTACGAAAGTTTGCTAAGGGGTGCCTATATCACACGTTACCTGTAATGCCATGAATTTAATAAGTAGTAATCTTATTGAATTTTCAGGGGAAAAAAATTTGATCTCAATTGGAAGTTTAATTTATAGCAAAAGAAAATGTATATGTTCATAAAGGGATTCAACTGTTATAGCAGACACAAATTTTGGTTCAAATGTATCTTTTTTTAAAAGCTGTAACTAATTGTTGTGTGTAATCTCGCAAGTATAGAAGTCATGTACAAGTTATAAAGTGAGTGAAGGATTGTTTCTTATCCCAAATTAAGCTAAATGCCACAACTATAGCAATTCCAACTTTATCTAGACAATCATAAAATGGAAAACAAACTAAAATAAGCAACTAATTTAAACTAAGAATCAAGTAAATAAATGCAGATGGAGAGATGGATTGAAGGTAATTGATGATATTTGAGGCTAAGTGGTTTTTATTTTACTTGACTAGACCATGCTTATCCAATTCAAGACTTATTAATCGAATTCATTCAAATCATTAATTATAGGCTCCCAATTTTAATCTCACTTCCTCTCCCAAGTGCGGAGTAAAATAATATGCAAAATTAATCAAATTAATATTCATATTAACTCAATCAATTAAGCACTCATTACGCAAAAACCTACTCTAATGATTACCCAATTCATATTAGCCTCCCGAACTTGATATCACTATGGGTTGTGTTTCCCAAGTCCCAAAATATAAAATTAACTCTCCCGAACCCAATTGCACACATCTAATAACTCTAATTTAATGAAAAATCAAATTAGGAAAAAGCAGAAAAGAAACACAAATGATACGGAATGGGATTCAATCAACAAGCGTAAAAATCATCAAAACATAGTCGTCATCAAGCTACATCATACTCCTTAACTTTAAAAGTTTAGTTAGACATCAAAGTTCTCAAATCCATAACCAAATTCTAAATAAACAAACATGAAATCCATGTTCAAGCATCAATTCAAAGAGTAAATACAAGTTCAAGAGCTATAAAGAGAAAGAAAGGTAGATGAAGAAGAACTAGTTGAAAAACAAGCTCCCAAGTCTTCAATCTCCTTGAATCTCCAAGAAAAGCCCTCAAAACCTTGAAGTTTTCTCTCTTGCTTGTCTGAAATTTGGGTCTCCAAAAAGCTCCCTCAAGTCTTAGCAAGTTTCCCCTTTATATCCTCTCAAAATCAGCTTATTTTCGCCTCAGTCATCCACGTGTTCGGGCGCTACAACGGATGAAAAAAGGGCTGCAGCCAGCATATGGTGGCTAGGGTTTGTCAGAAAACGGGCTACATCGGATGAAGAAGGAGCTTTAGCGCGCTTGAAATAGGGCATGGGCCGGCTGCAATGGGTCTTTCGTGTGTTGTAGCCTGCAGCTGTATTGGCTCTGGTCTGGGAGTTTAAGCACACGCTGCAGCGGATATTTGGCACACTACAGCCCGCTTCTTATTTCTTGGATTCCTCTTTTTGGTGCCTTTTTTATCTTCTTTTGCTCTTTGCAATTTTCCTACAAAAAACAACAAAAACAATATAAACACTAATAAAAATGCTCAAAAACCAACAAAATACCTAAGAATTCAAATTAAATCTATAATTATTTAATCTGACTATTGGATTGCAAATGATCAAATCGATGGATCAAATAAATCAGAAATGCAAGCAAATAAAAAGAGAGCTCATTAACTTCTTGTGACGATCCGTACATACAAAGTATACCTCAAAAAGAATGCTAAATTCCCAATGACCCTCGTGTTCACGCTTGCGGTGGTAATTAATAACGAGGGTGTTTGGTGAATGAGTTGAGTTTGAGTTGAGTTGAAATTTTTAAGTTTAAATAATAATTTTTGTTGACTTTTTCAGAAAAGACAAAAAACTTTTTCAGAAAAAGACAAAAAAAGTACAGTTTAACTTGAGTTAAACTCAAGTGCCAAACACCCCTATATACTGTCACCCATATATAATACTATTATGTATTATTTCTATCTAAACCATTTTGTTTATTTGTATTTTTTTCAATGCACACTTATGGCTTTTAAACTTTCAATACATTTAGAATGATGCACAGATTGATTCAAAGACAAAGATAATAGCAACGTGTATAAAAGTAGTGAGAGGGCAAAAAGGAAAGAGTATAGTTAGACAACATTGAAATTTTTTTGGAAAATGAAAAACGCTAGGAATGACAAGAAACTGAAATGGAAAAGGTCGAGGCAGAAAATTTTATCATGACTGCCGTCTTGTACTCAAAGTCAAAATTTGATACTTCAAATGAATTGATATTCCATCATAAAATATCAACATCTTAAGTGAATGTCCTAATACATTTTTATGTATGTTGTTATTATTATGTTTTTTTAAATTGTGTGACACCCAAGTTTTTTTTTTTTTTTTTAACCTTTGATATGGCTTTACAAGATGGTGCTTTCTTTGGATTCACTACTCTTTTATTGGATGGATAGGATACTTGTTTGAACTTTGTGGACACTGATATCATGTAAAATAGGATGATCATATAGAAGAGTGTGTGGCCTGAATTTTTCCATGACTAGAAAAACTATAACAAATCTGTCATGATGATCTCAAATTCACTACTATGTCATCAACGACAACTCACTAAGTCGTGCAAGGACACCGCCCGAGGATCGTGCGAGGATGCCGGATTGGAAATTTGGGTCGTGTGAGGATGCTCTCTCTAAGATTTAAGCCAGGCAAGGATTGTGTGAAGACATAAGTGCTGAGATTTGAGACGTTGTGAGGATGTTAGTGTCGTGATCTGAGCCACGCAAGGACGAGACTTTCCAAATCTGAACGTACAAGGTGGAAAAATGTCAACTTCTGCTGGTGACAAAGGGTCAACAAGAGACGTAGACTGTGAAGGGGTCTATTTTTTTATTTTTTGGATTTTTTTTCGTGATTTCAATAAATTTTTTGTGGTGTTTTGTGTTTGTGAGCGTTAATAAATCTTAATAATTAATTAGTATTTAGATAACAAAATCTAGAAAATCATATGGAATAGACCGTTACAGCCGATATAAACAAGTGGTTACAGTATGACAACCAGCCGATAGATATTACTGGTTGATAACCAGCCAACAGAGGGTGGTTGCCAGTCGGCAACTAGTTGGTAATTCAAGGTTTTATTTGGTATTTTGAAATGAAGAAGTAAATGAAATAAAAATATTGTATGATGATATGACATGACACTCTTAGTAATGATTTTTTTTCTGTTGTAAAACTCAATTCAAGGCATGAATCCTTGGCATTCATGTAAAAAGCTCATGTAAATTTGAAACTTCCAAGAAATTTAACTTTAATCTTTAAAGATCAACCTATTAAATAAAATGACCTATTTTTACGATATGGAATTAGAGTTTATGTTTACTCTTTACAAATAGATTGTATAGAAGTCGGTATATCCTTGTAATTGACGTTTTATTTGAAACGTAGTCTATTATTCATTCTATAATCAATTATTTATTAACCCATACATGTAAATGATCTGATGGTGTACCTACTACAGATATAAGACACAATTATAAGACATATAAGACTAATTAATATTAAATTATCTAGACCAATTCAAGTGGGTTTTTCTAGAAGAGAGTTATGCCAACGAATTTTTTGTTATGATTGGTGTTATAAAACAATGATCGCAATTCTTTTATGACATTATGAGAAATAAATTTTCTGTTATTGATAACAATTTACATGATAATTGTTTATTGATATACTTTTGAGTAAATATATATATCATAAGGTTCCTATACTACCTGCTATCTTTAATTATGTCTATGAAGTGTTTATATAGAGAAGATATAAATTCATATATATGACTTAATATAAACGTGTTAAATTCTTAACGTAAATAAAGTTGTACACTTTATTTTGGTAAAATTATTCAGTTAGAGTGGAATGATATTATTTTGCATTATTGTACTGTTTATTACAAAATAAAAACACGTGTTTTTGAAAATACCAATGTTTTTCGAGTGTTGGATTATAATTCAAATAAATAAATATTAACGTTTTATGGGCTAAATTTCTCCATTATCCAATGTTTCATAAACTACTTGTTCCTTGTATAAAAAAGAAAAGACAAAAGTTATTATTCAAGCTGTACTATTATCATATTGATATATACTGTTTTTTTAGTTATTAGATTAATTTTTAATAGTTTAACATGTAAATATCTGAGTTAAAAATTATAACGTGACATGCAGATTTACTTCTACTCATAGACCATATTATTAAAAGTTCATCTAATGTCTAAAACAGTCCTACCACTAAAGTAAAAATGCAATTCTTACCAATAAATGTCTTAACCTAATTTTGACTATAATATATATATATATATTTAACCCCACATAGTCTGAAAAAATAAAAATAAAAAGGAAAAGTAAAAAAGAAAAAAGAAAAAAAGAAAAGAGTCAAATCTAAGCAATCAAAGAAGAATCTCCAAATTGGCCTTTCACAAACGCTATAAAAAGAGCGTTTCCAAAGCTCCAAAAACAACACAAACTATAAAACTATAAAACTAAAAAAATCATGTCTTCCATATCCAACAAGATCATGTCATCCTTATTTTCTCTATTCCTTCTCTCCCTCACTCTCTCCATTGCTCAAGCTCAAGTGCCCGGAAACGAAACCTTCAAGTTCGTCAACGAAGGCGAATTCGGGCCATATGTTGTCGAATACGGAGGCAACTACCGCGTCCTAAGCATCTACAATGGCCCTTTCCAACTATGTTTCTACAACACCACCCCTAACGCTTCACCCTCGCCCTTCGCATGGGCCGCACCCGATCGGAGTCGCTCCTCCGGTGGGTTTGGGAGGCCAACCGGGGAAACCCGGTCGGCGAGAAAGCCACCCTCACATTCGGAACGAATGGAAACCTAGTCCTCGCCCACGCCGACGGCAGAGTGGCTTGGCAAACCAACACTGCCGACAAAGGTGTCGTTGGCTTGAAATTGCTTCCAAACGGCAACCTTGTCCTTCATGACTGCGAGGGTAATTTCGTATGCAAAGCTTCGATTCCCCTACCGATACTCTCTTGGTAGGACAGTCCCTCCGGGTCCCGAGGATGCTTGTGAGCCGCTCTTCTCCGCGGAAGAGAACCAAAAGGGACAGTTACCCCTCTTTGTATTAGAGACAAAAGGGTTTTTCACTTTACTACCGAGGATTAAAAAAGCCACTGAGGTACTTCTCCAGCGCTCAGCGGTTTGGTTCTGATCAAGGCACTCTAGAGTACGTGACTTTGGAGGCTACACCGGAGAACGAGAGCGACGACTGCTCCCCTTACTCCGTGACGTTGAAGGAGTCGACCGGCGGGAGTTTAAGCTTCGCGAGGCCTAAATACAACGCGACATTGTCGTTTATGAGACTCGAAATCGACGGAAATGTTCAGGTGTATACTTATGACGACAGGGTGGATATTCAAGCATGGGAAGTGGTGTTTAGTCTTTTGATTGGCAGTCGGTTTGGGGAGAGCGAGTGTCAGCAGCCTAGTCGATGTGGGACTTTCGGGGTTTGCGAGGACAACCAATGCGTGGCTTGCCCTTCGGAGAGAGGCCTTTTGGGTTGGGACGCAACTTGTGCTCCTCCAAAGGTAATCATTTGCAGGCGAAGTGGTTATCGCTACTTCAAGGTCGAGGGGGTTGACCATTTTGTGAGCAAATACACAACCGGAAGTGCTGTGGCAAAAAGTGATTGTAAGAAAAAGTGCACTTCGGATTGCAAGTGTTTAGGGTACTTCTACCATGAGGATACTTCAAGGTGTTGGGTTGCTAATGAATTGATGACTTTGACTAAAGTTGACAATTCTTCTCATGTGGGTTACATCAAGACACCAAGTAATAATATATATATATAATGCTATATATATACATAATATATATATATATGGTTGATCTCTATTATGCTGAGATCGATCTAGTTTGCTTCTATGTATTTTAAGCAGCAAAGCTGAGAGTGTCTTAGCTTTCTGTTTGGAATAATTATGCGTGTAATCGTTCTTCGAAAGGAGAATGGAAAAATAAATAAATGAATGTCCTGCAGAAGGAAATTATATCTGTTTTATGTATACGGCAGTGAGGATGCTTTTGCACTTCACCCACATAAAGACTTCTCTCTCTCTCTCTCTCTCTCTCTCTCTCTCTCTCTCTCTCTCTCTCTCTTTTTTGGTTCTTACCTCTTATTCACATTTCAATATTAGCTGCTTGTTTCTTTCTGAACTTTTTTCTTTTTCCCTTCTTTCCTTTGCCAAACTTTTTCATAGCAAATACACATGTAAGTATATAAGCACGTATGCTTGTATGCATATATATAATTTCTTTCTTTATATTTGGGACAAATTTATTTTTGCTTCCTAAACTTTGGTGATCTTTTAACTTTGCTTTATGAACTTTAAAACTAGTAGAAATTACTCTCTGGATTATGAAATATTATCATATTTGTTCCTTCTATCAGTTCAATCGTGGAATTGGCCTTGAACTTTAAAAACTTATGATTTTTTTTTAAAGCTTATAATAATAATAAAATATGTCCTCCAAAATTTACGTTTTGATCTTTGGGAGTTTAGATTATTTAAGTCTTGATAAATGGTTCGGTTTGAAGCACTTCCTTTCAGATTTGAAGTTTAAAATGGTTATTAAATCATGACTCACACTTTTTTTTTTATTGTCCTAAATACTTCAACTCGTGATTTTTTAAACTACAAGAAAATATGTATTTGTTCCTTTATTATTATTTTTATTTGTTTTTGTGTTTGTGTTCAACATCTGTAATATAAATATGTTGGTTTTTGTTCTACCATCGAATTTAATATTTAAATTTTATAACTTTCAGATAAATTTTATATTTTTATTTTAGAAATTTACACTTTGGTTGTTTTATATAGAGAAAATAATAATACATTATGTATATTTATTTCTTTCTCTTTAAAAATATAAAAAAAAATTAAACAAAAATGGAAAAAAAAAAAAAAAAACTCTTTTTTCAATTGAATTATTATCGTTATGTTCCGTATATAAGCAAGTGGGTGAAAAGGGCAAAAAAAAAAATTACTCTAAAGAGCATAGTGTCGACTCATTTTGTTTGGAAAAGTGAGGAGAGAAGGATATGTGGGGAAGGAAAAAATTAATAATAATAATAATAGCAATAATTTGGGGAGTGTACATTTCTTTTAAAATGATATTAATAATGACTTGAGGAATGAACCTTTCTAAAAATAATAATAATAATAATAATAATTAAAAAAAAAACCGTAAGGAGTGAACCATAACGATGGCTGAAGTAGTAAAATGAAATATGATATTAAATATATTTATAGTTTATAAGACGAAAAATGAAATATGATATTGATTAATATATAACACCTTTTACTTGAAGGGAAAAAAATTTCTAGGTGGTCCTTCAAATTTTAAGATTGTGCAATTTTGTTCTTTTTTTTTCTATTTTTGTCCCCCTAGTTGGAATGACCTTAAATTATTAAAAATATTAATACATTAGCCATCTCTATTAATTTTTAAACTAAATATGTTAGTTAGCATCAATTTATTGTCAAATTATCAACTGATTATGTCCAAGATTGATAATCGGTTTGGGAGATCGAGTGCCAGCAACCTAATCGACGTGATACTTTTGGAGCATGCAAGGATAACCAATGCGTGGCATGCCCTTCAGAGAAAGGGCTTTAGGCTCCAAAAGTAAGCTCTTGTTAGCCGAGTGATGATTTTCATTTTCACTACTAAGTATTACATTGAGATACCAAATTAAGTTTTAATTTATATAATATATATATATATATATATCTCTATAGCTATCTTATAAAGCAAAGTCATACTTTTTCACTATTCAAAAACTTGGTTTAGCTATTTTGTTCTTTTCTTCTCTCTCTCTCTCTCTCTCTTTTTTTTTTTTCCTTGCCTTAAACTTCTTCCCTTTTTTTTTTCTCTTACCTTCTCTTCCTCTTATATCATACACTCTTATCTATCTATTATTACCTTCCTGTCACGTGGTGGGTTTAGAGTCCTAAACTCACCACATGACAATTTTAAATTCAAAATTATTATTATTATTATTTTTTTTTTTTGCTTTACTTTGTTTTGTACTATTATCTATCTATTATTACCTTCCCACAATGTAAAGCCCACCCCGTCACATTTTTTAAATAAAAATTAATTTAAAAATTAAAAAAAAATTAGAAATTTTTAATTTTTTTAATTTTTTTGTTTTGCTTTGTTGTCTATTCTATGCAGGTCTTAAACCCGTCACGTGACAATTTTAAATAAAAAAATTAATTTTTAAATTAACAAAATTTTAATTAGTTTTTTTTTTTTGTTTACTTTGTTTGTTTGTATATTTCTGTATGCGCAAATCACGTGCATTTCAACTAGTGTACATTATAAATGCTATATAAATACTAGATCTCTGTTATATTGAGATCTAGGTTGCTTCTAAGTATTTTAAGCAGTAAGGCTGAGATTTTTTAGGTTAAATTCAAATAATTATGCGTCTAATCATTCTTCGAAAGGAGAATGCTAAAAAAGTTAAATTAAAAGTCCTGCAAAATAAATGGTAATAGCCTCTTTAAGTTTCAATTGGATTATTCTCTTTATGCACCGTACTTAATTGGATTATTAGGTTATGTTCCTTTCATAAGCGAGTGGGTGAAAAACAATTATATTATTGCCCATAGTCCGGAATAGAGGAAAGGAGGGTATGTGGGGAATGAACATAACAATAAAAATGACAATAATTCAGTTTAAAAAATATAATAATAACAACAATAATAACTTAAAGGAGTGTACCATAATGTTGGCTAAAGTTGTGAAATATAGATATACATAAGCTTTGTTACCTTCAAAGGATCGGGTACGTGAGATGTGAGATATAAGATGATATAACATGAAATTTATTTATATTCACCATATTCTTTTTTTTTTTTTTTTTTTGGAATTTGAGGATAAAATATTCAAATTCTACATCTTGTGATGAAATTAGGTATAGAATTACCGCTGGATTATAACTGCAACCACTAACATAAAATTTATTTAATAATAATATTTTACTTAAAATATAACATCAACAAATAATTATTTTATAATATTTTTACATAAAACATAACATCAATAATAATTATTCTATATTACAATTATACCAAGTGTAAAATCATATTATTCAGGGCTGTTTGGGAAAGGTTTTAGATATGTAATTATTGGGTCAGAATGAAATGTAGTCTTGAAAATGTACGTTTGAGGTGGGGAAAAAAAACTATTTAGAGTGATAAAATATAAAATCTTAAAATATGTGAAAATATATGTCATGAGTTGACTGCACGAGTAGATCTAGCAGGGTATGGTCCCTCGCCTTTCTACCTGTTTCCTTCATAGGATCGCCCGATTTCTTGTATTCCCGAGCGAGACTAATCGATTAAGAAAGCATCGAGTACTTTACTTGACAAGTAAACGAGTGGACCGTGAGTAGTCTAGGATTTTTTAGGTCGCGGCGCGGGCCGTATTGGAAAAAGAAAAAAGGTAGTTCGAGACAGAATTTGAGTCTCACTTCGGAAAAAATATATATATATCAATTCAATATGAATCGTGTTTCGTTTCTCTCGAAATTCAATGCAATTTAAAAAAAAAAAACGTCTCATTCGAATTTGAAATAACAAAACTAAAGACTTCAGTTGTTTGAATTTACTATAGACATTTGAAAATATAGATAGTATAAATTAATTTTGAGTTGAAAAAAAAAATTAAAAAAAAATGAAAATTAGATGCTAGAGATGCTCTAAACGAACCTCAATATAACTCTTTTCTTAAAAAATAAATAAGAAAGAAAGAAAATTTGGTAGAAGAAGCCATATTTTGAGTACATGCTTACAATTTTACATACTCTAATATTAAAATTTATAATTTTAGTGTTATGAAATAATAAAAATATCAACTTTAATATTATAGTACACGGAAGTGTTAATTTTATGGCATTCTTTTATAAAACCCTAACAATTCACAAAGAACAATTTCGGGTGTATAAATAATTATAATTATATAGACATTAAGGCAAATGATCTCGAGTACAGAAAATTAAATCCCAAGAACAAGATATCTTATGCCCCTCAAAAATAAAAACAAATGGAACAAGATATCTTAATTCAACCTACGCAAGCAGGACAAATAGCAGAAACTGCCAGCAAAGACGAACCCGAAGAACCAATCATTTTCATGCTACTAGTTCTGCAATGGTAAGCCCCGTAAAACCAAGGATAAAAATAACAATATCTGCAGAAATTCTCCTTTATTCTTTCATAAAGAAACTTAATTGTCTATTCGACGCCACATTAGTTAGTACTAAAACATTGGTAAAATAAATCTTCTCTCTCAAAACCACTCCCTGTCTTCTCAACAACAAAAGCAAATTTGCTTAAAAATTAAAAGATTAATAATTTATAATTAAATAAAAATAATACAGGAACAGTCTTTCCTTGTACCTGAAAATTCTCGTGATTGCTACACAAGCGCACAAGATATCAAGGATTCAACTTTCTGAGGAAATCTGACACTCATAATACAAACTGAAATCCGATTACTTACAAAGAACAAGCTTCCCACCAAAAACACGAGCTCTATTAAGACCCTCATTCATCATTAATTCCAAATAGATTACCATTAACAACCCGTTCCGATGACTCTTCGGCTGGCTGTAATTATTTCCGAAATCTTCTGAGACTGCAGGATCAGATGATGTATCCCATATCTGCAAATTTCCAAGGTATGAATTATTCTCGTCGGTTATGTAAAACTCAGAATAAATATTAAATTAGAAGACGAGGTATAATGGATGCTCACTTCCAATCTTCCCTTGGAGCCTCCTATGGCCAACAAAAAGGGGCTGTCCTCCGAGAACAAAACAGAAAACACAGCTCCCTAGTAACATTCAAAACAAAAACATAAGAATCCAACCGGTATCGATCAATCGGAAAACAATACAATTTAGCAAATCACTTACTGCTTTAGGATTCTTCGAAGCAATGCACGACGGTTGGTTGTTCGATAAATCCCAGAGCTTTACCTGCATAAAATGATTGATGGAAAATAAATAATTATAATTTTAGTTATTGCGGTCTGCTCTCTAAACAGGAATTCATTGGAAGTGTAGGAAACTTCATTTACCATTTTATCTGTAGATCCAGTTGCAAGAAGCTGTACAAAACATAAAGACGATTAAAAAGTTATGAATCTGAAAGATGTAACCCTCCAAAATGAGCAAGAGAAAAAAAATAGTACATTAGGTGCGGAAGGATTGTAAGAGATTGAGCAAACAGCTTTGTCATGAGCATGAAGTGTAAAACTTGGTTTGGACTCGGAATCTGGGTTGGATGTGAGAGCCCGAATATCAAAGCCCTTCACCGTACCATCTTCAAGACTCACCTAAATTAACATGAAATGAAGGTTATCGATTACACACTGTACTGAAAATATTAGCAATCAAGCAATCTTCTACATAGCACTATATATATATATATATATATATATTATTAGCACTACAGGATTGTCAATCCAATAAGCTTTCTAGAAATAAAATTAGGGAAATTTATATAAACATACTCCATATTTTGGGTTTATTCAAAAAGTATACCATACCATCAAATTCATACCATAAAGCAATCAAAATTCAATGTTTTCAAATGTAATGATGAAAATGCCCTCAAATAGACAGAAATAAAGAACGTGTATTTTATCAGACAAAAAAAAAAACTTTGTTTTTTGGGTTTTTGAAAAAAATATCTTTTTTTTCTTTTTCTTTTTTTCTTTGAGGGCATTTTGTCAAAATTGAAGGATGACATTTTCTATGGTATGGGCCTGATATACACTTAAAATGTCTTTTTTATATATGTGATGAGGGTCGAAATGGATTGTATACTTTAAGTTTAAACTTAAAATACAAGTATACTTATGTAAATTTCCCATAAAATTAACCAATTAATGAAAAAAGGATCCTCAGAAAGAAGCAAAAGCACGCACCACAAATGAGTGCTCATCATGTGGATTCCATGCCAAGCTCTCGACATCAGAATTTACTGTCCATTTGTAACCAGAATGTGTTGGATTCCTCCCATCCTTCTGCAGTACGCTACCAATGTAAATAAAGAAGGTATATTGAAATCATATCGATTTGTCATCAATATGATTTGAACATGTTCAATTACTGAAGTAAAATGAGGCACACTACAGAAACGCATCATACGATAAGAACAAATTGCAATCAAACAAGAAAAACATGTCGGTAACAATTTACCAAATACACGGAATGATCAAAAGATCCGCTAAGAAGAACTTCTGGTTTATGATGATTAAATGCAACTGCCTGAACCTGTGAAAATAAGTTGGACCAGAGGTTCTGTTAAAACTCAAAGGGAAAAGTTCAAAATCACTCTAAAATGTTTGAGCGAAAAATAGTGCATATAGCACAAGTACAAGAAGCTTGCTACATTATAACTACACAAAGATAAATGTTTGTGCCACTGCTATCTTTGAAATTATCTTTGAAATAAATGTCAATATCAAAGTATTTTTAGCTAAATCGTCAACTTCATTTGGAGAGATGGCTTCTATAAAATGCAAAGATGGAAATTTCATTGGGTTTGAGCCTAACAAACCTTTTAATCTGTTATCTCTTCAAAACTAAAAACGCCAAGATAAATAATTTTCTAAAAGATATCTTAGTAATTCCTCCTTTTTAATTTTATGTTAAAGATAAATTTTGGATGTCAGAGTTTGGTGATCAGAGCCTTTTCTAAAAAAAAAAAATAAAAGTCGAATTATGGAACCCTAGAAAGAGGCTAGCCCAACTTAAATGGGATATGATAGCTAACTCTTCCCAATTCACAGAGTCAAAATAAAGTTAGAAACACGAAACCTTATCTTTCTATCTTTGCATTCTAGTAGAAATGATGGGAAAGAATCTCCATCAGATTTATCCAGCAAGAAAAGGCTGGAAGAGCCATCATTCTAAAGAATTAAGGCCACTACGTATCCTCCAATACTATAGCACCTTGAAAATTTTGTGCAGCAGATTTTAAAAGATTCACAACATTTGTCAAGTCAACATCGTATCATCTACCAAAATAAACCTCAAAAATATTACTCAAATATTATTAACAATAAACCCAACGAAAATAGCCTCATGATAGATACATAATTTCCGACGATACTCCATTCTTACCTTGTCTGTATGATGCTCCAAGGTATTAGTACATTTTCCAGTAGCCACATCCCAAATCTTTACGGTTTTGTCAGCACTAGCACTTGCAAGTACATTCCTGCATTTTACATATCCATTTTACATTAAGCAAACCTATTTTAGGAATAAATAACAGGGAAGAGCAGTAAATCCACTAGCACAACAGGAAAAGCAGCAAGAGCAAACCTGTACTGTTTGTTCCAAGCAAGACCAAGTACTGAATCCTTGTGGCTGCCTTCTTTGTACTCGACTGACGTCTATTACCAAGACAATATCAGAATTAAGAAATGAAATAACTTGAAAGTAATTTTGGCACTAAGCCTTGACATGCATATTAGGCCAACAAGAGATGTATTATGTTTGCAATGAGAAAAACTAGAAAGGAATTTTTGAGGAAAACCTTCTTTCCCTTTTTCTTCTTCTTCTTCTCATCGCCGCCTAATACCATACACGGTTGCACTTCATCAATCTGAAGAAAGAGAAAAGGTTACTTAGAGAATGCAATAACATCTCAACCAATTAACTTGATCAATCTGAATTTTTACTAGAAGATCAATTATGAGGAACATACTATGTCCAGATCCCATATCTCAATGGAAGGTTCCATCGATCCTACTGCTATAAAATTCCCTGCCAACATAAGGAAAGTATGTAACTATAAAGTTACTGCAACAAGAACAAAGACAGTTTTTGTGTGTGTACATAAGTGTGTGTATGTAAATACATATCAATTATCAACTCTACAAAAGATTGTGATGTAAAATTGTATAATAATCAATCAAAAAAAATTGAAGAAGAAGAAGAAGAAGAACTTAGGGGTCATTTGGGCCTCCATCTCCAACCTATGTTTTTGAGTTGGTTTCCAAAACCTCCTACTCCAATAAGCTTTTCATTTCCATGAAAGTCAAACTTCAAAAGTCCAAATGAGAGATGATTTTTTTTTTTTTTTTTTTTTTGGCTAACCGCTCACAACAACGAGAAGAACAAACAAGATCCATATTGCCCATCAAAATCCAAACACATTTACGGTCTTTACACTAATCAAAAATCACAATTCACTTTCAATTCACAGTTCAAACAAACACACATTCCCAAACAAAACTCCAAAAGTCCAACTCCAATCTATTGTCCAAATGGGCCCTTAAAAGTTAACCAAGTATCATTGCTCTTCACAAAACTTCATTTAACGACAAGAATTAATAACTACACCTTCCTTTCCTATCACTATAGCAAGTATGACACCTCTAATAGAAAATATAGATGAAAGGAAACCTTGACTTACGAAAATATATAAAACAATATTAAAAATCAAAACATCTTTTCTGGACATGAACTCCACACTTTCAGCTAATTCATGTTAAAACACACCTCGTTCTCCGCCTTTAAGCGGACAATCTAGCCAAGCCATGCACAACGGAAATTCAAAAATCATGACTTCATGGTGGACGTAGGTGTTCAATTCGCCATCACCAGTTTCTTCACATATCCAAACCTGTTAGAACCGACCAAACCCATTCATCAAGTGGCATAGAATGACAAAGCGAGAAACAACAAGCTTTAAGCTAGTAACAACATACCTCAAGCTGATTGCCATCATCGCCGTTACGCGCACAAACTATGACAGAATCCATTGGTTTAATAGCCAAGTCCTCAAGATCCTCAGAATCCTCATCATCCTTCATAGAAAATATAAATCAACAATAACCAATACTATTCCTTAATACTTGCCACGAGAAAAACATAAACTGAAGCGAACCCCTAACAAGAGGTCCCAACTTACATCCTTATCCTTGAAATACGGATCCATCTCATTACTTGCATAGTAAAGATCACCAAGCCCTTTGCTAAACAGATCCATCCCTGGACCCAACCATAATAACACCAGGATTCCTCAGCTAAAATTAACTAGAAGTTTATACATTTTACGAAAAACGCTTAATTCCTTCAAAAAGTATACGCTAAAGTTCGTAATATCATCTTTGTTTTACATAAAAATGACTTTATAAAAGTATAAGACATAAAAATAGACAAATGTTACAAAAGTTTTATCACATAGAATACATGTCATGTTACAAGACACAAAAATTTGAACTTTATTTTGCAAAATAACTTCAAGAGGCCTTGAATTTACACCGGGTAAAAATTAAAAAAAGGTCATTCTACCAGTTTCACTTTCTAACGTTGTCATTCTAGCAAATTCATCGAGATTTCGAGCATAAATAGATACCGTCATCATCTTCATCGTCATAATGATCCATGTCGAGCTCCTTAAATCCATCAGTTATGTCTTCAAATTTGTCGTTCGACAAGTTAGCCTCTTTATCAGACTTATGATCATCATCATCATCTTCTTCTTCTCCTTCATCATCATGATCATCACGGTGATGGTTATTATTATTCTCATCAATCTCCTCATCGCCGTCATCGCCACTTGACGATAATTAACAAATTAGGGCAGAGCTTCAATGGAAATCAATGGCGGATACAGAACAGAGGACAGAAAAACACGTACCTTCTGTCGAAGACGCCGCTTTGAACAATCTCTTCGATTCTTCCTTGGAAGGCAAGTCAGCGACGGAAGGGACGGGCTTCGAAGCTCCTTTGGGGATCCAAGAAATGGCGGAAATCATTTTTGGCCTACAGTGGTTGACGGCGGCGAGAGAGCTTTTCCGGCTCCAACGAGATAGAAGAGAGAGAGTGGCGGCGGCGAGAGAGCTTTTCCGGTGAGTACGCCTTACTACGAATAGAGAGAGAAGAGGAGAGAGAGAGAGAGAAACGGCGGTGGAGAGAGCAAAAGAGGCGGCAACAATCCAGTACTTCGTTCAATGTAGCAGTTTTTTAGGTTTCCTTCGTCCTATGTTTTTGTTAATTATTTAATTTTTAAATTTAATTAAAAGAATTGCACTATCATCCCTGAATTTTATCTGAATTATAAGCGATTTAATTTTATTGAAATATTTTCATTAACACCCTTTCAGTTTTTAGAAAAATTACTCAAATAGTTATTATGCGAAAATATCAAAAAACACCCTATGTATTATTCTAAATACCACTTTTACCACTCAAAACATCACATATGTTCGAAAACACCCTATGTATTTATTCTAAATACCACTTTTATCCCTTTTATTGTATAAATACTCAAAACACCACCTATTTTTGTAAAAATCGATCACAAAATATCTCCTAAAACAATTAAACTTTTGAAAATGTCAAGATTATCTTTATTAATCTATATTAAATGTTATATTTTAGGAATATTAAATGCTATTTAACATGACTTTACTTTTTTTTTTTTAAAAAAAAAACTAAATGAATCCAATAAATATTGCATTCAAACAAAGTTTCAATTATTTTGAAAATTTGTTAAGTTTTAAAATTGATTTTAATTTAATTGTTTAGTTTAATAAATATTTTAAATTGTATTAATTATAGGTTGGGAACAATAAACTTGATATTTTCAAAAATAGAGTTGTTACAAGGGGAATTTTTGACTGATTTTACAAACACAAGTGTTGTTGCGGACATTTGTACAATAAAAGTGGTCAAATGGAAATACAAAGTACTATTTGGGCATTTGTAATCTGGTAGATAACCAAAAAAAAATTTGCAAATATAACTTGTCCAATCATTTACATTGTAATTGAAAAAAAAATGTAAGATTATAAAAAATAATCTAGAAGATTGCTCTATAGCAACCAGAGTCATAGATTATCGGCCATCTTTGTTGACAATGAAAGATAATAAGGTGGATTATCAAAAGTAATCTACCATATTACTCTCTCGTGACTTCTGCTCGAGATTATATCCAAAGACATTTTGTAAGATTATAAAAAGTAATATACCATATTACTCTCTGGCATTCAGAACCGAAGACGTTCAACTATATTTGTTGATACAAGGAAATAATGTGGCGGATTTTTTTAAAAAAAAAAAAAAACTATTAAATTACTCTCTGATGACTAGTGCCAAAGAGCAATGTCAGAGGACCATCGACGGTCAAAAACTTGTTCGAGAGATATCTGGTAGATGACCGCTAATAATCTAGTGGGTCACCTTTTCGACCAGTAGGATCAATTTCGTTTTTTTTTTTTTTTTTTTTTTAGCATTCACACATGCAAGAACACATATAATCTCACCAGACAGGTTAACGGTAAAAACTTTTTGAATATTTCGTTATTGACCTTTGAGCTATCCAATTGAAGGATTAAAATAAGAAGCTACTGCCAATTGAAGGATAAATATAAAAACAGTAATTCCAAGTTGTAGCACTCTGGGCTGCATAATTGGGCCGTACCCAGCAGAAGGGTAAGATCACTAAGGCCATTTCCTAAGGCCTCGCCCCTTGAGCCGAGGCCCCCATTTTTTAGGCCCTGATTGGTAACCGGTTCTGTTTAAATTTTTTTTTGTTTTTTTCCCCAAAAATTTTTATCTTTTTCTCAAAAGTTTTTTGTCTTTTCTGAAAAGTCAATAAAATTTACTATTTAAACTTATCAATTTCAACTCAAACTTACACAAACACCAAACACCCCCTTAGAAAATTATAAATATAAGGAGACGTTAAATTTATGACATTCTTACCCCATTTTATTCTCTTGTAAGCATTGTATATACACGTATATATAGAGTTATAGTAAATATCATTCTTTACAAAACTCAATAAAGCAAATAGTACGATGTTAAAACATTTGAAGTAAATAGTATTGAATAAAAAAATTTATTGAAAATAAATAACTCATTTTGTAATAAATTTTTATTTACCGTATTATTTTAAATATTTTTAATCTACTATTTATCATAATTATTTACTTCCTTTTTCTCCATTCTTTTTTTTCCCCTCAAACTCTAAGAAACTTATATATATTCAACTCTTAAGTAGACAAATATTATTTATCTTGTACCATATACAAAAAAATTTGAATATTTGTAGCAAAGTTAATAAACTTCATTCTCAGTTTTCACTCTTGACATTAAACACCTAACTCTCAATAAAATTTTTAACGGGACAGAGATCCTTAATGAGACTATAAAGTATTGAACTCTGTCTATGAAATAAGATAAAGGCAAGACTTCCTTACTTGAGCACCCACTCAAGGATGATTAGAAGTTAATGCTTTTTTTTTTTTTTTAAATCAGAATTTGGCATAAACAAATAAATTTACTATAAACATATATAAAAGAGTTCTTGAGTTATAGTTTTTTTTTTTTTTTCTGTCAAGAATAAAAAAGCATTCACCTTTTTTTTAAAATACTTAAATTAGTACATGCGAGAAAAAGGTCAATTGAGCATCTTTCTGCTCACCTTTTGCTAAGATTGTTGTTGTTGGTTTTTCTTTTTCCTTTTTTTTCCCCCCTTTTGCACTCCTAGTGCTAAGCATGGTAGCAGACGATGCAAATTGCAATTCCCCAAATGTTTTTGTTTTTTTTTTTTTTTTGTTTGATTTTGGTTTTAGTAGCCGATAATATAATCTCACGAGATATATCGACCGCAAGGACTTTAAGAAGGAGAATATTAATCTCGTTAAGACATTGAACTATCCAATTGAAGGATAAAAATACGAAGCTAATCTGAAGACAGTAATCCAAAGTAGTAGCTTTTGGGTTGGCATTCCTGCCAACCACCCCCACTGTAGTTTCCTCAAATTTCAGGGCTGACCATAACTCTGGGATGCAAAATTGGGCTCTGACCAGCCCAAGGGTAAGATCACTAAGGCCATTGCCCATAGCTTCACCCCTTGAGCCGAGGCCCACATTTTGTTCTCTTGTAAGCATTGTATATATACATATATATTATTATAGTAGATATCATTTCGATCAATAGGACGTCCCACGATTGTAAAGATTTTGACAAAAAAAAATATTATATGTGCTTGATTTTAATGTGTCAATAAACTTTTTCGACCTCACACATATCTCTTTACTCTTGAACTTTATATGAATTTATCAATGGAACCGGTCTCATTATAAGATTATGTTTGATATATTATGGAGTCATTTGTTCTTTTTATTATTTTGTATCTCTTTCAGTTGAATGAAATTTTCCCTTTAAAAAAAAATAACATGATGTTAAAAATATTTAAATAAATTTTTTTACAAAAATAAATAATTATTTATATAATAAATATATTATTTACTTCGAATATTTTTAATCTATTATTTACATTTATTATTTACTATAAAAAGGCTATTTACCTCTTTTTTTTTCCCCTCAAACTCTAAGAAACTTATATATATTTAACTCTTAAGTAGACAAATATTATTTATCTTGAATTATAAACTCATTATTCTATCTAAATAGGATATTGTTGAGGTCAAATTTCGCACATCTCTCTCACCGTCCACGTGGCAACACAAATCAAGGAGATCAATTCAATAATCAACCTAACAACTCATTAAGTCAACTCAAGAGCCTAATTGACTCGAGACCCTGTCAGGTCAAGCCAAGGTCCAGTGACTCAAGAAATCGACTCGAGAGTTGATTTAAGCACTTGCCTAAATTCATGGCATGGAAATATCAAGAAACCTTCTTTGTCCATCCCTGCACAAGGATCAAGTCAAGAATTAGCCAAAAATGTTACTTTCCCTTTCCAGAAAAAGCTCTCCAAATAAGGAAAGTCGACCTAGATCAAGAAAAGGCAACTTCCCTTCACCAAATACGACATGTTCAGCACCAAAATGGACAGTAATCATCATCTATAAATATAGGGCATCATCATACACCTAGAGGATCCCAACTCTCATCTCACAGCATCCTAGATTACCCAGAATTCCCTCAATTCCCGCATCTTCTCCCGATTCTCTCTACTCCCTACAATCTCTATCTCTGACAATCCCCTTCTCTTTTCTTCTCGTTCCTATTGCTACGGCATTCACTATACAATTTTTATCAACTATAGTGAAATCCTTGGAACCACCACAGAAGACTAGCTCTCATATTGGGAGTGAACCTCTACAAATCTTTTATGTTATCTGTCTTATTTACTTTACTTTATTATTATTTTGCAGCTAACTCTAATGGTCAACTCAACGCACGCTTAGTCGACTCAACGATGCAGCCATAAGTCTCAACCCGACTTGATCTAATTTGACTGTAGATTTTATCCTCTACATATATGAATAAAAAATTTTGATTATTTTAAATAATCCCACGTAGCATAGTTAGTCAACTTCATTCTCATTTTCACTCTTGTCGTTAAACAGTAAACACCTAACTCTCAATAAAATTTTTAACCGGACAGATCCTAAAGTGAGACCATAAAGAATGGCACTCTGCCTATGGTGGAAGATAAAGGCAAGACTTCCTTACTAGAACACCGCTTAATGATGATTAGAAGTTAATGCCAGAAAAAAATTCTTTTTATTCAGAATTTGGCAGAAAACTTAAATTAACTTCCTAAAAAAAAAAAAAAAAAACTCTTGAGTAACATATATATGTTTAGTTTTGTTAATAATAAAAAAACATTCATCTTTTTTTAAAATACTTAAATTAAAACGTCCGATAAATAGATCAATTCAACAACTTTCTGCTCACCTTTTGCTAAGGTTGCTGGTGCTTTTTGCGCTCCTGGTGCTAAGCAAGAGAAGCAGACTATGCAAATTGCAAGCAATTCCCCAAATGTTTTGTTTTGTTTTTTTGTTTTTTGTTTTTTGTTTTTTTTTTTTTTTTGTTTTTTTTTTGTTTTTTGTTTTTTGTTTTTTTGGAGAGTGGTGGATGAATCTGCCACCCATTTTGCAAAACTTTCTCAAGCACGCCTAACATGACCTCAAACAAGACAAAAAATTTACATGCCTTTTCCTTTCTGTATAATTTGACTTTAAAATTTGTATAACTTATCAAATTAAATCCTCTCTGACGCTTTATATGATAAGTAATTGGGTGATTGATAATTTCTAAGCCGCCCTCTCAAATAATTCCTCGAACTTATCAATTCTTCACTCCAAAGTCAAAGGAACGGAAAAATACAATTAAAAAAAACCTTCCCAACTTGAAATAATGAGATAATATTGAAAAGTTGGTAACCGACCAACTACTCTTCAGCACCCCCACCCTACTACTACTGTTTTTTTTTTTTTTTTTTTAATTTAAATTTAAATTTTATTATTTAATCTATATTTTCTTCTCAGTAATTAGTATCCAAAGTCAAACTAATTTGCATTATTGCCAACGAACTTACATCACTGCATACATCTTTTCAATATATTTTATTTCATTAGTGGACATGTCATGAAAATTTTGTATATTTGAGTCGTCTTAGCACATATTTTTTAAATATAAGAAATAGTATTAATTTTAAAATATTATATCACTCTAATAATTTGTAATAATAATTATAAAACTTATTTTATTTACAATAATTGAGTCGTCACATAAGAGTTGTGTTGTAGTTTTCATTCAAACAAAATGTGTAAACGTGGAAGAAAGCGGTAAAGATATAGAGAGAGACAGATACGTTGAATTTAAAAAGCTTTTCAATTTCAAACTAAATAGATAGTGAAAAATTCAACGTATCCTATCTCAGTTAGCTAGCTATCTGCAGCTCCTGGACCATTATATACAAAGAGAAATACTTTAAAAATTGAAATTAACAAAATAAGGGGGTGTTTGGCATTTACACTCATTTTAAATTAAACTGTACTTTTTTCATCATGTTTTTTTATCTTTTCTGAAAATTTTTTTTGTCTTTTCTGAAAAAGTCAACAAAAATTACTATTCAAACTTAAAAATCTCAACTCAACTCAAACTGAACTTGTTTCGGTTGTTCTTAATCATTTTCGTCATTCTGAAGTCGTTTTGCTAATTAAATTTTCAAAAACTTATTTAACAAATAAAGACTCAACTTTCCATTTTCACTAGTTGTGAGCCACATGCTAACGCATGTGGGAAATAAATTTTTAGATTATCATATTGTTATCTTTTTTTTTAATATTGGAGGTCTTAATTAATAATTAACACACAACAAACACAATCAAATACGAAACACGATATTTTATTTTTTTACTTTTTTCTTAAAAAAAAAATAAAAACTATTAGGATGTTTGTGAACAATCGTAGTTAAAATTATGAAGAGTACACAAACATACTTATTCATGTCTAAACTTATTGTTAAAAAAGTAAGAAATCTATCAAACTTAAATTATAAAATATGTTCATAATAATATAATAGAAGAGTTATTTTAACAGGTATAAATTCAAAGAAAAATAACTTCATGAAAAAAATATATATAATATAAGGGTCCGTTTGGTGAGTGAGTTTGAGTTGAAAATTTTAAATTTGAGTTGAAAATTTTTGTTGATTTTTTTGAAAAAGCAAAAACTTTTTCAAAAAAAAAAACAAAAATTAAGATAAAAATTTTGAGTTTAAACTCGAACGTCAAACGAGGTCTAAATAAGAGTGTATGATAAGAAAGTAAAAAGAAAGAAGAAGCCACAAAAGGAAAAATTAAGTGAACGAAGTTTTTGAACAGTAACAAGTGCAACTCTGCTTTGTATGATGGGTAGGTATAGATATAGACAGATATAGATACAGATTTCTTTGTTTTTTTTAGTTTTTTTGGATTATTAAAAATAGTCTACTAATGATGCCTTGAGACCTGCGTAATCACAATTTTAGATTTTTTGTTTTTACCAAAACGCATTCCGAATTTTTTGATTAGCTAACGAATGTAATCAAATTACGATTCAAGACATGAGATTCGTGTATGAAGGGCAAAAGTCGTCTAATCAAAATTTGATACCGGAGACCTGCCGTGAAAGCCGGCAAGATTCATGGTGTCGGGAAATTGCAAACCGCATGAAATCTTCCGCCGTATGGACACTGTCAAAAGCACCATTTTTCTTCAATTTTTGTGTTCCTTTTTTGTCTCCATTATCTACTAATATTGGAGAAACTCCAAAATAAAGTAATGAATTTGAACTCATTTCTCGAATCTGCTGTAGTAGACTTTTTTTTTTTTTTTTTTTTCCTTTTCTTGCCCAAAAAGTCTTATTCATTGATAGAGACCGGCGTTAGAAACTACGTTCTATTAAATAGTTTTATAGTGTAGCATAATATTTATAATTACCTTTCACCAAAGGCGTTATTCTGATGATTTAGTTGTGTTTTTTTTTTTTTGGCGTGAAATGTGTGACATTAAATGGTTTCGATTTATTTTATTATTATTATTATTTTTGTGTGAGAAAGATTTATAGTGCCTAAAGTTGACTACTCTATATTAAGTTATTTTTTCAGTCCAACTTCTGTACTAGGGGAAAAACGGGGAAGAAACTTATTATACAAAATGTGCTTTTACTTTATCTATAGATATTATTGTTTTAATTGATTGATATATAAGTGTTCTCGTTTAAAATTAACAGCATGTGATACTGACTTACTTCTAGTCATAGATCTTATCAATATAAAATTATCACATGTTTAGATTATAAATCCAAATCTATAATTCAAACCGTAAATTTAAATTTTTTTAAGAGAATTTTATAAAAAAAATTTGAGAAATGAGTTTAAATATAATATCAAACGAAAACTTAATCTTAAAATTTTAATAAAAGTACCTATCAATAAAATAAAATACAGTGTCTATCATAATTAAAAAAAAAAAAAAAAGAAAGAAGCAAATTAAGATGGAATCAAAATCACTATAACCAAAAGGAATTATAGCATATTCTCAAAAGGAATTAAAGC